>OZ017739.1:106223909-106528909 GCA_963969285.1 Odontomyia ornata | reverse complement strand
CACTCCGCAATCAATCTCATGAAATTTACTTAAAAATATCCTTCTTAACCGCATCATTCGTTCGCGTTTATTCGATACCCATCGCCTTCGTTTTCAATTAACTATGGCACCTAATTTTCATGAAAGTTTCAAGAAAATCATATCATATAGTTCAATGAAAACTCGCCTATGCATTTTCATCTTCATCAGTAAAGTTATGATCAATTATAGCAGGAAACGTATCTCTTTTTAGGTTGTGATTCTCGCCGGTTTTTAGTATGGAAATCACTAATTTTAGATTTCTGGGCATATGTTGTAATATACATATAATATTAACTGGAAAGTAACGAGTCAACTCTATAATTTGCAATCACTCAACCCTTATTAATTCTTCAGGGAATTTTATAATCCTATATGTAACGTTTACTTCTAAGGATGTAAGAAGGATCCTATAGCAAGCTCATTGGTAAGCAAAGAATGAATGCGGAAGAGAAAAGCATCCTGAAATGTTCCCTTTAACTATTGTTGAATTGTACTTATGCCTCATTAGAATTAATTTATTGGTTATTTCCGGTACAAACGATGGACCAAAATGTACCGCTTATGTAGAAAATTAGGGATACTGCTCTTTTTATCATCCGTCACCAAAGGACTCGGTATCTCGAAGAAATCCTTGAACAGTGCAAACTAGTTGGCACTTTTCGTACGAAATATCATTTAAATTCAATTTCTCGACATCAATGTATCATAATTAACTGTGAATATCTACAGAGCCCCTGAAAGGATTTCAATTCTGTTCCGAAACATTTTAGATCAATATGTTACCCTTCATTTGAAACCTCTCCAATCAAAATCCTTACACGCCTCGATCAGTTATGCTGAAAAATCGGGGTGAAAGTCGGAATTTTTTTAATTTTAACGCTTAGAGCCCTTTACCGTTACTTGAATTTCCTATCCTTTAAACGAGACCTAACTGGAAGAAAGACGTATCATTTGCCAAAAACAGGACTCTTCTATCTATCTCCGTTTAAAAGTTATGCGTGAACATACAAAAAAACAAGTTGGGTAAACAGACCTATGCTCATGTCAGAAGGGTTTTGTATTCAATTTTCAAAATGCAGTCACCAGATTGAATAAAGTCAAGAAGCATGTCAATGACGATTTTATTGGAGAAACTATGAAATTCGAAAATCATACTTTTACTAACAAAGTTGAACGAATTTAGACTTCTGAGGTTTTTGTTATTGTTATACTCATAAATATCTCCCTTGATAATTATTTCAGATGTCCATTCGCGAGGGACGAAACACATTTTTCATGTATTTCCCCCCGGTGGCCCCACTGAAGCAAAAACTGACAGTTTAACAACTGTTTTGCAAAGCTCCCATGAAAACTTTCATTTCATACTCATATCGGCTACGTTTGATGAATTTTCTTTCAGGGCCACTCTCCTGTACTGTTATCATCGATTAATAGCCAATTTTTTCGAATCCTAGAGTTGTTACAAAGCCCTTTTGTTAGAAGCTCCCTCCCGCCTCCTTGACTTGTTTCACTTATGAGCATTAATTGTAGGTACTCAGCTTCAGTCATTCATTAAATTGAATCAAGTGTTCAAAGCATGCACCTTAAACGTTGAAGTTGGGAAAAAATAACTCAAAATTATTCAATCTTCGCATTTAAAACAGCCACTATTTTGTTTTACGATTACTGATACCACTAGCTGAACTGATTCTCAAATATATTCATGACACCTATCATTCCTGAAATTTTCATGCAAATCCTAGCAAAACTGTAGTGTCTGAGTCGGTAAAAAGCGCATGTTGGTCCATAGCCATATGTTGCCATAGTAATACATGCAGCGCATATTGTTCCATAGTAATACAGGAAAATTCAAACCGGTATAACTTCGCTAAATATGATGCAATCGTTATGAAACTTGCAGGGTTATTCAATCTTATAAAAAGACATCTGTGTACTGAATTTCATTGAATTTAAGGGTACCGTTAAGATTTTATTCAAGAAAACATAAAATCGATAAATCATACTATTACTAACAAAGTTGAGCGAATTGCGACTTCTCACGTATTTGTTGTTGTTGTACTCAACAAAGCCTACATTCTTGATTTTTTTTCAGATTTTTCGGATCACAGGTGTCCAATCGCGAGGGGGGGGACACAAATTTTTCGTGTTTTTCCCCTCCCTGTTCGCCCCTTGAAGCAAACTTTGCCAAACTAAGACCTGTTTTGAAAAGTTCTCATCAAGACCTTTCATTTGATACCCATATCGGCTACCTTCAATGAAATTTTTTTTTCGGGGGGTCACTCCCCTACATGGGGAGACCCCCCTTAAATACCTTATAAAATTTTTTAGTAACTGAACTTTCAAGAGATCACCACTTTACACCTACATACAAAATTTGATGCTTCTAGCTTAAGTAGTTTCTGAGAAAAACTGCTGTGACACACGGACGGACGGACGGACGGACGGACGGACAGACAGATGGACAGACGGACAGATAGGACGCGATTTTAGAAGGGTTTTGTAAAATTATTTTACAAAACCCTAACAAGTTGGGTAAACAGACCTACGCTCATGTCAGAAGGGTTTTGTATTCAATTTACAAAATGCAGTCACCAGATCGAATCAAATCAAGAAACATGTCAAAGACGATTTTATTGGAGAGAATATGAAATACGAAGAACATACTATTATTAACAAAGTTGAACGAATTTCGACTTCTGAGGTTTTTGGTATTGTTATACTCATAAATATCTCCCTTGATAATTATTTCAGATGTCCATCCGCGACGGAGGAAACACATTTTTCATGTATTTCCCCTCTGTGCCCCCACTGAAGCAAAAACTGACAGTTTAAGAACTGTTTTGAAAAGCTCCTATGAAAATTTTCATTTCATACTCATATCGGCTACGTTTGATGATTTTTTTTCAGGGTCCACTCTCCTGTACTGTTATCATCGATTAATGGCCAATTTTTTCGAATCCTAGAATTGTTACAAACCCTTTTGCTAGGAGCTCTCTCCCACCTCTTTGACTTGTTTCACTTATGAGCATTAATTGTAGGTACTCATCTTCAGTCATCCATTAAATTGAATCAAGTGTTCAAAGCATGCACCTTAAGCGTTGAAATTGGGGCAAAATAACTCAAAATTATTCAATCTTCGCATTTAAAACAGCCACTATTTTGTTTAACGATAACTGATACCACTAGCTGAACCGATTCTCAAAGATATTGATGACACCTATCATTCCTGAAATTTTCATGCAAATCCTAGCAAAACTGTAGTGTCTGTGTCGGTAAAAAGCGCATGTTGTTCCATAGCCATATGTTGCCATGGTAATAAATGCAGCGCATATTGTTCCATAGTAATACAGGAAAATTCAAACCGGTATAACTTCGCTAAATATAATCAGGATTGGTCAATCTTATAAAAAGACACCTACGTACTGAATTTCATTGAATTTAAGGGTACCGTTAAGATTTTATTCAAGAAAACATAAGATCGATAAATCATACTATTACTAACAAAATTGAGTGAATTGCGACTTCTAACGTATTTGTTGTTGTTGTGCTCACCAAGGCCTACAATCTTGATTTTTTTCAGATTTTTCGGATCACAGGTGTCCAATCGCGAGGGGGGGGGACACAAATTTTTCATGTATTTCCCCTCCCTGTGCGCCCCTCGAAGCAAACTTTGCCAAACAAAGACCTGTTTTGTAAAGTTCTCATCAAGACCTTTCATTTGATACCCATATCGGCTACCTTCAATGAAATTTTTTTTTCGGGGGGTCACTCTCCTATATTGGGAGACCCCCCTTAAATACCTTATAAAATTTTTTTGTAGTTGAACTTTGAAGAGAACACCACTTTACACCTATACACAAAATTTGATGTTTCTAGCTTCAGTAGTTTCCGAGAAAAACTGCTGTGACACACGGACGGACGGACGGACGGACGGACGGACAGACGGACAGACGGACAGACTGGTCGCGAAACTAGTAGGGTTTTGTAAAATTATTTTACAAAACCCTAAAAAAGCAAAAAAAAAATCGGCTATGCATTTTCATCTTCATATGTAAAGTTATGATCATTTATAGAAGGAAAAGTATCTCTTTTTAGGTTGTGATTCTCGCCGGCCTTTAGTATGGAAATTACTAATTTTAGATTTCTGGGCATATGTTATAATGTATAATATTAACTGGAAAGTAACGAATCAACTCTATAATTTGAAATCACTGAGTCCTTATTATTTCTTCGGGGAGTTTTATAAATCCTATGTTTAACGTGTACATCTAAGGATGTAAGAAGAATCCTTTACTAAGCTCATCAGTAAGCAAAGGATGACTTTGGAAGAGAAAAGCATCCTGAAATGTTCCCTTTAACTATTGTTGAATTGTATTTATGCCACATTTAGAAGTAATTTATTGGTTATTTCCGGTAGAAACGATTGAATAAAATGTACCGTTTGTGCAGAAAATTAAGGATATTGATAATTTTTATCATTCGCTACCAAAGGACCCGGTATCTCGAAGAAATCTTTGAACAGTGCCAACTAATTGGCACTTTTCGTGCGAAAAATTATTTAAACTCAATTTCTCGACACCAATGTATCATATTGAACTGATCGTATTTAGAGAGTCCTTGAAAGGATTAAAATTCTGTTCCGATACATTTTAGACCAATATGTTATCCTTCATTTGAAACCTCTACAATCAAAATCCTTACACGCGTCGATCAGTTATGCTGAAAAATCGGGGTGAAAGTCGGAAATTTTTTAGTTTTAAGGATAAAAGTCCTTTGCCGTTACTTGAATTTCTTATCCTTTAAACGGGACCTAACTGGAAGAAAGACGTATCATTTGCCAAAAACAGGACTCTTCTATCTATCTCCGTTTAAAAGTTATGCGTGAACATACAAAAAAAAAAAGCAAAAAAAAAAAATATACGCGATGAATTGATAACCTTCTTTCTTTTGGAAGTCGGTTAAAAAAGGAAGAGTTTTGTTTATTTAGTATCCTTAAAGCGAGGTGAAAACAGCCGAGAAAGTACAAAAAACATTGCTCCTGACATAGTCACCAAGTACAGTGACATCTTCTCAACAACCCGGATGACCAAGGCCGAACGAGTATGGTAACTCACGTCATAGATAAATAGGGAGCCGAGCTAATTTGACAAGCACCGAGACATCTCCCTATAGCCAAACAAGGAGGAGTGAGTGCACTGATCTTGGACATGGAAAACAAGGTATTATTGAGCCTTCTGATAGTCCATGGGCCGCGCTAGTAGTTCTAGCAAAGAAAAATAATGGTGGCACTCGTTTTTGTGTCGGCTATAGACAGCTTAACAAAGTCACTAAGAAAGATAGTTACCCGCTCCCATGCATCGATGACATCATGCACACTTTCTCCAACAAAAAATGGTTTTCTACATTAATCTCAAGAGTGGCTACTGGCAGTTAGAAATCGACCAGAAGGACCAAGAAAATGCGGATTGTGGCAATTTGTGGTGATGCTATTTGGACTTTGCAATGCTCCAGCCACCTTCGAATGCCTGATGGAATACGTGCTAAGAGGCCTAACCTGGAAAACCTGCTTGGTATACTTAGGTGACAGCATTATCATCAGGAGAATGTTTGAAGAGCATATGCGGAACTTAAACAAGTTGGGTTGACAGACCTATGCTCATGTCAGAAGGGTTTTGTACTCAACTTACAAAATGCAGTAACCAGCAACAAATAAAATCAAGAAACATGTCAAGGACGATTTTATTGGAAAAAATATGAGATTCAAGGATCATACTATTATCAACAAAGTTGAAAGAATTTTGACTTCTGAGGTATTTGTTATAGTTATACCCATAAATATCTCCCTTGATAAATTTTTCAGATTTTTTAAATCACGGGTGTCCATTCGCGAGGGGGGAAACACATTTTTCATATATTTCCCCCCCTATGTCCCCACTGAAGCAAAAACGATCAGTTTAAGAACTGTTTTGAAAAGCTCTCATAGATAACTTTCAGTTGATACTCATATCGGCTACCTCTCATGAAATTTTTTTTGAGGAGCCGATCCTCTGTACTGTAATCATCGATTCATGGCTTATTTTTTCGAATCCTAGAATGGTTACAAAGCCCTTTTGCTAGGAGCTCTCTCTTGCCTCTTCGACTTGTTTCAATTATATGTACTCATCTTCATGATACCTATCATTCCTGAAATTTTCATGCAAATCCTAGCAAAGCTGTAGTGTCTAAGTCGGTAAAAAGCACATATGGCTCCATAGCCATATGTTTCCATAGTAATACAGGGCATATTGTTCCATAGTAAAACAGGAAAATTCAAACCGCTATAACTTCGTCTTTATGAAACTTTCAGAAAAGATTAATCTTATAAATAGTCATCTCTTTGCAAAATTTTATTGAATTTAAGGGTACCGTTTAGACTTAATTCAAGAAAACATAAAATCAATAAATCATACTATTACTAACAAAGTTGAGTGAATTTTGACCTCTCATGCATTTGTTGTTGTTGTACTCAGTAAGGCCTACATTCATGATTTTTTTCAGATTTTTCGGATGGAAGGTGTCCAATCGCGAGGGGGGGGGTACGCGAAAAGTTCGTACATTTCCCCTTCCTCTGCCCCCCTCGGTACCCATAAGGCAATTTTAAGACTTGTTTTGAAAAGATCTCATTGAGACGTTTCCAATGACATCCTACTCGACTACCAATGGTTAAAAATTTTTTTTGAGGGTTCACCTCCCTATATGGGGAGACCCCCTTAAACCCCTTTGAAAAATTTTCCCACCATTGAACTTTCAAGAAGTCACCACTTCTGACCTTTCCACAAAGTTTCATGGCTGTAGCCTCTATAGTTTTGGAGAAAAAGTGCTGTGACATACAGACGGACGGACAGACGGACACAGGTCGTGATTGCAATAGGGTTTTGTATTTTAGTACAAAACCCTAAAAATGTGTTCTCCCAATTGCAACTCGCAAATTTGAAACTTAGTCCCGACAAGCGTATCCTTTTTGCAGCTGAAGCAAAATACCTGGGATACATTGTATCAGCAGCAGGGGTCAAAACAGAACCTGAGGAAATTGAAACCGTGAAAAGCTGGCCAACACCAAACAACAAGCTCCAACTACAAAATTTTCTGTGTCTGGTGACGTACTATTGAAGATTCATCAAAAATGTTGCCAAAATAGCTAAGTGTCTCCATCAGCTAACTGAGAAAAATTGTCCGTATATCTGGAACGAACAATGCCAGACAGCCTTTGAGACCTTGAAGGGGAAGTTGTGTGAATCACCCGTGCTAGCATATTCAAAACCCAGAAAGATGTTTGTAGTTGACACCAATGAGAGCAACGGCGGGAATGGAGCTGTAATCTCCCAGCAGATCGATGGCGAAGAAAAAGTTCCCTCGTACTACAGTTGAGTTCTCTCAAAAAGTGAGAGGAACTAGTCTGTGACTAGAAAGAAGAGAGCTATTGGCTTAATAGGGGCCTCCAAGCAACTCCACAAGTATGTTACCTATATGGCTAGAAATTTTTTCTCCGAACAGACCATGCATCGCTGAGATGGCTGCTGAAATTTAAAAACCCCGAGGGATAAGTTACGAGATGGATCGAAAGATTGCAGTCATACGACTACAAAGTTGTTCCTCGGAAGGGCGGAGTTCATGGAAATGCTGACACACTATCTCGTCGTCCATGTCGACCTAACGACAAGCATTGCCGAAGCATTGAGGAAAAAGAGCCGACCGTTGATCTGCTCGTGATAACGGCCGAATTCGATGAAGGTTGGTCATTGGAAGAGATACGATGTGCCCATCTAGCCGGTAGAGATATCGGACCATTGCTCATATGGAAGGAGACAGCCAGACAACCTGAGTGGAAAGACGTTTCGATGCATGATGCCAAGCTGAAAAGTTATTGGGCACAATGGAACTCCCCTTAGGTGGAGGGTGGTGTACCCAAGTGGAAATGGGAAAAGGTGGATGGTAGCTCCTATAGGATGCAAACATACTTCCCAAAAGCAGCATACACAATGTGGTTAAAGAAATGCACGAAGGGTCCTCGGGAGGTCACTTTGGCGTTAACAAGACCTTAGCAAAATAGCGGAAATGGTTTTGCTCACTTTACGCTCGAGAAGACGTAGAGGAATGGTATCGTAGATGCACAATTTGCGCTTCCGTTAAAGGTCCAAGGTAACGACTGAGAGGACAAATGCAAACGTATAACGTAGGGGTACCGTTTGAAAGGGTTGCTGTTGACATCGCAGGACCCTTTCCTGAGTCCGAATGGGGTGATCGATACACGCTGGCTGTGACCGATTATTTCAGCAAGTGACTCGAGGTCTACTTCATTCCCAACCAGGAAGCAACTACCGTAGCCAAACAGCTAGGGTTGAATCGGGTCAGTAGGTATGGCGTGTCTTGCAAACTACATTCGGATCCAGGCCGAAACTTTGAGTCACTGGTTTTTGGTGAAATGTGCGAGCTGCTGACAATACAGAAAATGAGGAAAACACCACTGCATCCCCAATCCGATGGAATGGTCAAACGCTTCAACGGCAAACTCAAAAAACACCTAGCCAAGATGGCTGATGAGAACCAAAGGGACTCGGACCTGTACATTCCATTATTCTTGATGGCGTATAGAGTTGTCGAAGAAACATCGATAGGCAACGCCCCAGCCAAAGTCATTTTTGAAAAAACTATTCGCAACTGAGCTACGGAAGCAGTTGAACCAGATCTATCGGACAGTGTGAAAACACTTTGAATGGGCTACTGACCGCATGAAGACCAGGTGTGATCTAAAGGCAAATTCTACTGGCTTCCAGTAAAATGACTTTGTTTGCTCCAAAATTTGAGCATAAGTTGGAGGGACCATACCGAATTACAAAGCGAATCAACGACGTCTTATATCGCATACAGGAACACTATCAGCCGCGAGCCAAAATGAAAATCGTGCACCTAGATCGTGTTGCTCCATATTACATCCAAGGAGACTTAACTGCCACTGGCGGCGCACCTTTTTGGGTAAAAAGAACTGAGATGGGGGCAGTGCTACAGCTACTGAAAAGTAAATGAATGTACTCAAAAGCACAAGAATGGACCAAGTAAATCCACGATCAATATCTGAAAGTGACGTCACTGCGGGTATTCAGAATTGCTCGAATATTCCAGGTAGTTCTTATCAGAATCTTCACCAATATACGAGACATGGATTGAATGACTAGAGTCCCTGTATAAAGTCGAGCTGAATAATGCAGGATAAAGTAATAAGAAAACTGCTATAGTAAAAGTGCGATAATAAAAACTGCGATAAAAGGGGAGCGGAAATCAAGGGCGATATTGATTGATAGTGAAGTAAAAGATTTTCATGATATATTTGAAGACAGTTGATATTTAACAATTGAAAGACAAGTGAAATGTAAATTAAAATGCAATTTGTAAGATAAAATGAAATTAATTATTGTGCAATATTAGTACTAAACTCTTTCAGCTTACGAGACGGTCCCAAAAGTACCCGGCCAGACAAAGAAAACAGTGAAAAAATTGCAAAGATATTTTTTTTTTTCAACATATTCTGCTTACAGCTCAATATAGCTTTGATACCTGCTTTAACGTTGGGAACGTCAAGCTCCTCAAAAAAGCTACTAACCGCAGATTCTACCTATTCATTGTTGGCAAATCTTTCGCCGTCGAGCCATTTTTTCAAATTCGGAAAAAGGAAATAATCCGATGGAGCCGGATCTGGCGAATGACGCATGTGAAGACTGGTGCGTTGTCGTGATGGATAAACACTTTCTTTTTCATCAGATGGGGCCGTTTTTTCTTGACTTTATCACAAAATAAGGCTGCATAGTATGCCCCGTTGAGTGTTTTTTCTCTTTCGAGATACTCAATAAATATTATTCCACGCGCATCCCAGAAAACGGATGCCATGACCTTGCCAGCTGACTGAACTGTCTTTGCTTTCTTTGGAGCCGGTTCTCTCTTTTCAGTCCACTGCTTTGACTGCTCTTTGGTCTCAGGTGTAAAATGATTGACTCATTTTTCTTCAGGGTTATGAATCGATGTGAAAACTCGGCTTTATTGCTGCGAAACATTGTCAATCACTCGATTAAAACATCCTCACGTTGCTGTTTGTGCACCATTGTGAGCTTTCTCATGCAAGCAGTTTCTCAAAAAGTGCTGAGAGTGTAACATCGTTCTACACTAACTCTTTGTAGGCTTCAAGCGAGCATACGACAGTGTCCACAGAAATGCGCTGTTCAAAATAATACTTCACTTTGGTGTTCCAAAAAACTAGTCTGCATGATTAAGTCCATGATGCTAGACACAGAGTCCTAGGTTAAACTAAACGGTGAGCTAACAGACAGATTTATAATGAAATCAGGCTTAAAGCAAAGCGATGTACTTGCCCCAATGCTCTATGATATTGCACTGAAACACGTCATCAGGAAGACATCAGCTGAAATCGGACATATGTCGATTACGTCAATATTTTTAATATTATATGGCCATGGAGCATTTCTGAGCCTGGAATCTGCAGCAAACCGAGTTGGCGTGCGAGTTAATGAAATTAGAACTAAAACTAAATTTATGACTCAAACGAGAAAGTAAACTCCAGTTTGACATGACCTGACCGTAGATGACTACAACCTTAAAAGTGTGGATGGTTTTAACTACCTGGGAGCCAACTTGAATAGAAGAAGTACTAAAACGGATGAGATTCGACGCCACATAAAGGCCCCAAATGAAGCATATTACTCCGTACTTCCCATTCGTAGGGCCAGAGTAGTGCACAGGCAAAATAAGCTCCGCATTAACAAAAAACTAGACAAACCTGTGATGTTATATATCAGTGAAACATGGACCCTGACGATTGTATCCGAAAAGTGTGGATGTTTTTGAGCGCAAAGTGTTCTGAAAAGTCTATGACCCAGTGAAACAAGCCACCTATATCCGCTTGCGTGAAGTTACGCATATTGCAATGACCAGGCCATGTAGAAAGAATGGAAGAGAACCGGCTACCCAAAAGAATATTAATGTGTAGAGCACAAGATAGCCATCCAGCGGGAAGACCAAGGGTTCGATGGGAAGATACAATAGAAGCAGACAACAGATCTTAATTGGGAGTAACCATTTGGTGGACGAGGTTGTTGAACCATGATAATTGGAGTAGATCAATTCTGGAGGCCGAGGCCTGGCTTGGACTGTCACGCCATAGAGAGTGACGACTATTTAAAATGCAAATTGCTTGGCAATTAATTTTTTGCTACTGCTGCAGCTTTCAAATCGCATCACATAACTGATTAACTCCCGAGCTTCAAAACTGTACGTATGATTGAAAAAATCTCCAAGTACTCTTGGGGTGAAACGATGGTAGTTTTCCTTTTAGGTGAATTTCTCAAGAGAAATTTACCTACATATTGCATTTTCACGCTTACACGTACCAGATACTAAGACAGCAAAATACCATCATCCGGTACGGGAGAATGAAGAATTGCTGAATCTGGAACAGTATTTTACAGAAATCTGGAAACGCCATCAAATAAAAATGCAGCATAAAAATATTCAATTATGACATGTTCGCTAGAATAAGTTGTACTTTATTTTCCCAACTTGAACACGACGGGGAACCTCGACCCGATCTCGAAAAAAAAACTTTTTTTAAAATAAATTTTCAACTGCTCAGAATGTATGAGTGCTCATGCATATTTCAATATATGCACCAATCATTCTTGACAAACTAGCTACGAACGTATTTTTGAAGCTCAGGAAAGCTCTAACACCAAAAGACGTCATACTAAAGCATCTTGGCTTCAAAAAAGGGGTTCAAACTGACTACGGATACTTCTAACTATACCATTGATGCAGTTTTCTCCCAAGAAGATAAGTCAATATTCACTCGATGGAAACATCCTCACGTTTGTGCTCCATTGTGAGCAAACGCGGCACCCATCTTGCGCACAGCTTTCTCATGTTCAAATTTTCGGTCAAAATGTAATGCACTGCACTTTTTGAAATGCCTGCCATGTCGGAAATCTCGCGCACTTTTAGTCGACGGTCATCCAATACCATTTTGTGGATTTTCTTCACTTGGTCGACCACTGCGGTGTTCATCTTGGCAGCTCGTACGACCTCACTTAAACTCAGCTACCCAATATTTGACGATTGTAAGCGGAGGAGCAGACTTCCCCAGAGTAGTATCCAACTCGGCTTTGATATCGGTTGGACTTAGACCTTTCAAATGGAAGTATTGTATCACAAAACGATGCCCGATTTTTTCCATATTTACAAATTCACTGAGAGCGTTCACATTGGATGTCTGTAAAAAAATAATAATAAACGTACCGTGATGAATTTTTCACATTAAGTTGTTGAAAGGTGGTATTTTCAATCGAAGTAATTGTTTTTTTAAAACTGCCTATATTCATAAGTCGGGTTGGGTACTTTTGGGACTACCCTCGTAATTAAAAAGACATTGCGTCAAGTGAGTCAAGTTTTTATGTTCGGAAGTTGTATTTTCTAATAATTTTACAGTACCCTTCTGGTAGGAGCACTCTTATGCTACTTTCACTTGTTTTCTGCAGAAGGTAATAGTCATCAATCATAAGAACCTTATCCTATTTTAAAGATTTAAAGTATCTAATACAAAATGCGAACAACTTTTCGGTAGATATTTCCTCAAGAATTTTATGTATTTATCGATTTCTTAAAAGGTCAAGATGTACCTTCATTGCGTGGATTTAATGAAATTAAAGGCGATGTCTGAAAGAAACCAACAAATATCTTAAGTACAAATTGTATACAAGTGTAATTCATCTTCCACCCGGCTAAATTTCGAATAACTTAACCTTTGGTAATAAATTCAAACCTTTTGTTATTTTTGCTGGAATTCTTCATGCTATGAAAGTTAGTTATTTCTGGTCCTGGCAATGGTTTAGATCCTTTTCTATTTATTTATTTAAGGCTCTTTGGTTGAGCTTGCTAAGAAAAACTAGCATAAGGATTTCTGAACTGAAGGATAGCATAAAGGAAGCCTAATATCACGGTATCCATCATTTTTATTAAGGTTCTGCGTTGGAAATTCTGTGCCGGCAAATAAGTAATGGAGTGACTGCTACACATTCGATCATGTGGGTAGGAAGAAATTAATATGAGATACGAGAATGCAGTGCGAACATTATAAATTTGTGCAAAAAAAATGTGTGGTACGATGAAGCGACATTTCAGGAACTTAATGTTTAAAGTATATTGTGTATTTGAACCACTTCACGTGCTTTATGTAATGTCAGCAAACACTACTAAGGCTGGCTTTTCAATTTTGCAGGCATTTTAGCAAGTTAAAGTGAACAAAACTAAGAAAAAATTGATTGGAAGGCTTGCCCAGTATTAATCATAATATGTCAAATAATATGGTGAAAAATTAATTCAACATGCATTGAGTGTAAAAATTTTTACTACAAACTTTGCTGGTTTAGGTACCATAAAAGAGGAGCACATTTATAAAACTCACCTTATCCAGTTTTTTGATTTCACGAAAAACATGAAAAACTTCTCATTTTTTACCTGAGTGGAAACATGTCAATTTTTTGATTCAAATATGTTAAGTATATCATAGAGGCATAATTCTGAGTAATGGGTGAATCTTTTTTGCTTTCATCAGCGGTTATCTAATAATTTCGTTTGGGTAAGGTTCGTTTTTTATATGGACATAGAATAATACGGGCTTTGCTAATTTATCTACTAGATAAGACACGCTTAATTGCAGTTTATTGACTAATGAAATATTGGTTTATAGTTACAATGTTTTTGTTTATTTGTACATTCAAAAGGTAATCATTTTGTGGGATACAATTTCCTGCTTAAGATTCCGCATTAGCAAAGAATAAATAAAAGTTTGTTTTTAAGAAAAATGAAATCAGTTACCGGATCACCCAGCATATAAAAGTTATTGTCATGGCCCTAGACATCATTTGCATCGGCGTCAATTGTATTATGTTGAGTTTCTATGAGAACTCTTTAAAAATTCAAGGCTGGCCGTTATTCCCATGCATTTCTAAAATGGCTAATCAATAATCTTTTCACAACTTCGATTTTTTCATCTTTTACTGAACATAACCCGTTCTCGATTCAAGATAGTAGGGAGAATCAAAGTTTTTCCCTTTCTTGAAAAAATTTACCTTAATCTGTTGCCACCAAACGACATTAAAATTGTTCTGGATGACTTCAATACAAAAATCGGATGAGAAACAACAAATACAGGATTAACCGGAGGATACAGCCTCTATGAAGTGACCAGCGACAACGGACAATGGTTTATAAATTTTGCGGCTAGTAGAGGCTTTACAGTAAGCTCCACACGCTTTCCACATTGAGCTATCCATAAAAGAACGTGTGCAGCCCCAGACAAATTTAACCAGATCGACCATATTCTAATACAAAAACGAGCCACCATCAGCAATCTCGACATGCGCTTGTTCTGTGGCGCTGTCTGTGATTCGGACCACTACCTTATAAGGGTCAAGTTCCGGTGCCGCATCTCCAAGAGTTGTAAATAAGGAGCATGAGTTATCCGAAGGAACCAGATATACAATCTAAATGAAAGCTCAGCAGCATACATGTCAGCGCTGTAAAATCGTGCCAACATATTCCCGCAAGCAGATGGTACCTGTTAAGATGAAGAATGCAAGGAAGCAATTAAAAATGAACTAAACCATTTCAGGACAAAGAAGAACAATATTAAACCCTTCAAAGTCAAACTAAAAAAATGTGCCAAAGAAGGAAACCATCAAGCATCAACACCAAGATCTAACAGATAAATGAAAATATGACCCCACATGAAGTCAGATCGGCATATGGCTCTATCAAACAACTAAGAGACGACCTCAATTCAAAAACAGGTCTTTGCAAAAGTGTACAAGGAGCAATCATAGGCAAACCAGTCGAAATTAAAAACAGATGGCTGCAATATTTCCAGAAGCTATTCACAGCGTCCCCAACAATGGCTAAATCTGTGAACTTTCAAGAAGCAAAGCAATTTGTTTCAGTCTCACTACCAACAGAGACGAAGTACAGGTAGCAGTACAGGACCTCAGGAAAATTAAGGTTCCTGGTATAGATGGAATACCAGCAAAACTGCTCCAGAGCGGAATATCCATCTTATAACTTTTTGCATTGAAGAATATACAGAATATAGTCAAAGGAGCAGTTACCTGGGGACTGGTGGAAAAGTATAATATGTCCTATAGACAAAAAAGCGGACAAAGTTAGGTGCAAAAATTAAAGAGGCATTGCTCTACTGTGCACGTCTTATTAAGTAGTCATCAAAATCATAGAATGAAAATTAAATCCATACTATGAATGTTTTATAGGAGAGTATCAGGTAGGCTTTCGTAGTGAATGGTCTACAATAGACCAAATATCCTCAGGACAGCAGGTGCTCAAAAATTGCTGAGAGTATAACATCAATATACACGAACTCTTTGTAGGCTTCAAGCAAGCATACGACAGTGTCCAGAAAAATGCGCTGTTCAACATAATGTTTGTTCCAAAAAAACTAGTCTACATGGTTAAGTCCATGATGCTAAACACAAAGTCCTAGGTTAAGTTAACCGGTGAACTAACAGACAGCTTTATAATGAAATCTGGCTTGGCCTGATGCTCTTTGATATTGCGCTAAAAAACGTCATCAGGAAGATATCAGCTGAAATCGGGCATATGCTGATGACGTCAATATTTTGAGAACTTTAATATTAGATGCCAAAGGAGCATTTCTTAGCCTGGAATGTGAAGCAAACCAAATTGGCCTACAAGTTTATGAAATTAAAACTAAAACTAAATTTATGACTGAAACGAGAAAAAAAACTCCAATTTGATAAGGCCTGGCCGTAGGCGACTACAACCTTGAAAGTGTTGATGATTTTATCTCACGGGAGCCAACATGAATAGAAGAAGTACCAAAATGGATGAGATTGGACGCCACATAAACGCCGCAAATGAAGCATATTACTCTGTACTTTCCATTTGTAGGTCCAGAGTGGTGCACAGGCAAAATAAGCTCCGCATTAAGAAAACACTAGACAAACCTGTGTGTAATATAGGAGTGAAACATAAACCCTGACGAGCGTATCCGAAAAAGCAGTGGATATATGTGAGCGCAAAGTACTCCGAACAATCAACGACCCAGTAAAACAAGGAACAGCGTAGAGCTTGAGTTATAACGATGGGTCTTATACATTTTGGATGATCCACCTATACATGCTTGCGTGAAGTTAGGCATATTGCAATGATTGAGCCATGTAGAAAGAATGGAAGAGAACCGGTTACTCAAAAGCACATCAATGTGTAAAGCACAAAATAGGCGGCTAGCAGGAAGACCAGGGGCTCGATGGGAAGTTACAATAGAAGCTGACAACAGATCCTTGCTGGAAGTAACCGACTAGCGGACGAGGTCGGCCAATCATGATGATTGAAGGAGATTTATTCTGGACACCTAGGCCTGGCTTGGGCTGTCATGCCATAGAGAATGACGAATACTTAAAATGCAAATTGCTTGGCAGTTTACTGTTTGCTACTGCTGCAGTTTTAATTCAAATAACTTAACTGATTAACTCCCTAGCTTGAAAACTGGACGTACGATTGAATAAGTCTCCAAGTACTCTTGGGGCTGACTGATGGTAGTTTTCCTTCTAGGTGAATTTCTCAAGAGAAATTTACCTTCAAATTGCATTTCCACGCTTACGCGTAACAGATATTAAGACAGCAAAATACTATCATCCGGTACGGGAGAATGCAGAATTGCTGAATCTGGTACAATATTTTACAGAAGTCTGGAAACGCTATTAAATGAAAATGCTGCAAAAAAATATGCAAGTATGACGTGTTCACTAGAATAAATTGTACTTTATTTTACCAGCTTAAACACGACGGGGAACGTTTGCCCGACCCCGAAAAAAAATTTTAATTAAAATAAATTTTCAGCTGCTCAGAATGCATGAGTGCTCATGCATATTTCAATATACGCACCAATCATTCTGGGAAAACTAGCCATGGGCGTATTCTTGAAGCTCAGGAAAACGCGAACATCCAAAGACCTCATACTATAGCATCTTGGCTTCAATAGGAGTTCAAAGTGGCTACGGAAACGTCTAATTATACCATTGATGCAGTTTTCTCTCAAGAAGACAAATCAATATCCTCTTTGCCATGCACTTTAAGAATAACCATAGAAAACTATGCGGTGAACGAAATGGAAATGCTGACTATTATTTGGGGGTAGAAAATATTTAGGAACTTACTCTGTGGGTCTCCAGAAAGTCCAAATTTTGAAGAATCATCAACTTCTCACATATGACTCGAGTGACAAAATAACAAAAGTAAAATGAAACATTACAATTTAATCCTTTTATTTCTTCGTAATTCTACAGCCCCTCTTTGCCCTTCACTTCTTGCAAAAAGTGCCTCCAACTCTTTTAATACGTTGGCCGCGAATTTCGAAATTCGAGCAGCGAGCATCTGTCTTTTTCAGCCGTGTCAGACCAGCATTTCTCCAGTTTCGCTACTGGTCTCCATCCTTCAGTTCTCCCAACGAGTACCTTTTTGGATATCCGTTATTCGTTCACACGAACAATGAGGCCAGCTCATTCCAGCTTTCACAACCTTATAATTGTTGAGAAGTCAAATCAGTCAATCCTGAAGGAGTATAATTTTGAACTCTAATATGTTTATAGCGTAGCTTGTTCCCTTTCAAGATCACCAAACCGAATTGAGGTGCAGGCTGTATTCTCGGATTGACAGTAGAGGTATTTAGTGGGTAGTCCAGTCACATGCAAACATGGTAGTCTCACACTCTGTGCGTGAACAAAATTCGCATCCCAACCACAAAAAAGAAGATGATTAAAATTAGAAAGAAAAACAAGAAATAGATATCCAATCTACCACTTCAGCAAAACTAGAAATTGCAAAAAATGATAACTAGACAAAAATGTTTGTCGTCCTCGTCTGTAGGAGGTAGCTGAAAAAGTAGAAACCGGTTTTCAGGATGCACAGGATGGCAGCAAAAGACGACGATACGTTTTTGTATGGCTTTTGCTCTACGAAAATGAACAAAGATCTTCCCTACATGTAAGATGCCCTTTCATTCGTTCCAAGTAAACCCCAAGTCTGCATTTATAGATACAAACCGTTCAGAAATGTTGTTTATCATTTTAGTTATTATTTGGCTATATTCAAAATGTGTCTTAATAAAATTTTCTTCCAAATTATTTTGTAGGCAACAAAATTAACTATAAAATTTTTATCTCATTCCGTCCAACCTTGGTCGTTTAAAATGGGACATATTAACATTTGGAAACTCTCATTTCTGTCAATTCTAAATGGTAAAAAATATTATTTATGTAAGGTTTATTCAAAGGTTTTGTTAATGGTAAGTTCATTTAGCCAGAATACATTTTGAGGAACAAAAAAATATAGCATCCCGTTTGGTCTTACTTCCCACTATTTGTCTTCTTTCAATTTTGAGATGGAGTTTATTTGCTGATGATCAAGTAAAACTTTCAAACTGAATGAAGATTCCAAAAACGATACTGATCAAAAAAAACTTTCAAGCTTAATGATGAATACCAGAAGTCATGAGAAGGACTGAAACTAGGCCTTTACGATAATCTATAGAAATATCGATATCGTATCGATTTTCAAATACTGGGCACGCTGAGGGCAGTGTGGTGTGGTTCTTTGGAACCATCTTCGCGCACAACTTATTCATTGCAAAATCGTCGGTTCAGATTTGTCTGACGGTTTCACGGTTCATACCCAGTTCCGAGGCCAATATTCGAACTGTTAAACGCCGATCTTCACGGATTAGGGCACGCACACGCTGCGCATTAGCTGCGTTAGTCGGCACCTCGACTGGTCTCCCGTTCTGCACCTTGTCTTCTATGCTTTCACGCCCCTCCTAAAACTTTTTATGCCATCGAAACACCTGGGCACGACTAAGAGCACTATCACCATGCACTTTCATAATTTCAGGGTACGTTTTCGAAGCTGTTTTGCCCAATCTGGAGCAAAACTTTATCGCGACGCGTTACTCTTGATTTCTTTTCTCGGTTTTCGTGACGAGCACCACCAACACACGTCTGCTCAACACAACACAGCAAGCGAACTAAATAAGCTAGAGCGATGATAAATATATCAATGAAGAAGGAAACGCCGCTGGGGAAGAGTAGGGGAATTTCAAGGCCGCAGGCTTACCACAAGCGTGACAATAAAATCAGTCTTATTACTTAATTGTCACACCTCGTATTTCAGCCGAAAGCACTGTTGGTTTGAATTTGATCTATTTTCTAAGATCTTAATAAAATGCCGTGAATTAAATTCAGAAAATTAAATAATTTCATACTCGTATTACGTTTTGACTTTAGGTTCGCATTCCTGGGAAATCACGGCTAAGATTTCTGACGCAAAAAAGGTCCTTTCTAGGAATAACCGACAACTGCTTTGCGAATAAGAGAGGAAGTATGGTATAAGAGGGGCAATGTATAAAGAATTTCACCTATTAGGTAGGATTCTTTCTTGAAAAGAACAAGAACAAGTCCCAATGTTGCTTTGATCTTCTCTAAAGTGTAAATATCTCGACTAAATTCATTATCCGGCCATATTGGCCGAGAAGTAATAGAATGGCGGCCATTTTTGTGAAAAATTCGTGATATCTGTTCTGGCCAAAGTAAAGCTCCAATTTAAATGAAATTCGGTACAAAGGCTAACATAAAGACTTGAAGAAGTTTTCAGGAAACATATTTCAGATTTAACTGTAGTGAGGAACATGGCGGCTGCTTTAATATCTCAGCATGAGAAAAATTTGTTTGGTTAATAATACATTTATTGACCGATTTTGATGAAAATTGTCAAAGAGAAAGCTTTGGTATCATCTAGCTCATCAAATTTTCAAAATGGCGGGTGCTATAAATTCAAAACATAGACAAATTTTTTTTAATGATTATGAGTATACGGATTAATCGAAGACGATGAAATTTAATGCAATGGTATCATCAAATATATGTTGATTTCATACTGATTTTCAAGGGCTCTAGTAGTCACATTTTGGAAGGAAATTCATATTTAGAATTAGGTTTTAAAGGTGACTTGTGTAGGTCATTTTTAAAACTAAAGAAACATACATTATCAAAAGGGGCAGGCACAAATAGTCGTCATTTTGATGGCCCTCAAATGCTTACATTTTTCGCCCGAACAACGTTTGATTTAGTATTGCGATCGTTTGATACAAATTCTTTCTATTGAATACATATGTGTGGGCGTGTGTGTGTGAGTGTGTATAATGAAGTGATACAAATATTTTGTAGTGATACACGAGAATTTATGAAACTGAGAAATTTTCACGTAAAATATATTCATGGCTTTTCTAGCTTTTGTAATGTAACCCCTGCCTTCAGGTATTTAGTTCAAATCAAGTCGGGTAGACTACGTTTGTGTCAAAAGGGTTTTGTGCTCAAAATATGATATGCAGTCACGAATTATCAGCATGTTATTAAATAAAATAGAAAAAAAATCAGTTGACAAATAAAAGAGAATAAATTGCAGTAGCCGGAGAGTGCTGCAACCAGAAGAGTTTTGCAAACAAATTAGTGAATCAAACAATTTTTCTAAATACAAAAAGCACCATTTTCTTTTATGCCTTACCGAAGTCGTTGTCTTTGTACTCATATTAACAATAGCATGCAAATTTTATGCAAAATTTCTGAATTTTTTTTGAAAATCGGAACAGATCTGTATTGTGTGAGTCATTTACAAACATGCTTCTTATAAGAACCACATGTGGCTGTTGTTCCAATTGTATAATTTTCAATTTTCAGAGTATATAAACTCATACATGAGATAATATTAATAATAAATAATAGGGGTAGTCTGTGTAGTCTAGCGGTTAGAGCATAAACGCATAAGCCGAACGTCCTAGGTTCAAATCGCGTTGGGAGCAACGTGATTTAGTTCAAGGGATTTTTCGGACAGACTATGAATGTTCACTTAATGGTGATATGTACTGATTTAATCAGACCATATCATAGCTGAGCAGGCAATCGGGAGCATGGTACTGACCAAACCAACTCCCGAAAAAAATCGATACGGTCATGAAAATAAGATACTCTAACTATCTCTAAGCGAAGGCCCGAGAGGGGCTGTAGTGCTACAAAGAAGAAGAAGAATAGGGGTACCGGTTAATTCATGTGGTTTTCTAACAGATGGCGAAACTTGATTTTTATTCCAATGATTCACCTTTCCAAATATGGGTTGGAAAGCTACTGTCATATAGTTTCAGAATCAGTATGTCTCATTTAGCTGAAGCGTAAACAACAATATCTTTTTTACTCTGAAAATTGCGAATTTTGTGCCGAATAAACTGTTTTGCGGGGAGTACTTCTTCATTGAAGAAAAAGGCTGCCGAAAGTCATCGTATTTTGTTGGAAGTGTATGATGTGCATGCTCTAGCTGAGCGTTCATGCCATAAGTGGTTTGCACGGTTTAAAATTGGCAATTTTGACTTGGAGGGCAATGAACGACCCGGACAGCCAAAAAAAATTGAATATCACGAATTGGAGACATTGCTCGACCAAAATCGATTCCAAACTTGCAAAATCACTTGGCATCGCTCAAAACCGCATGAATTAACTGGTACCCCTATTAATAATAATTTTTGGAAATTTTAAAGGTCCCGTGCCATTATTGACAAAGTTAAGCTATCTAGACTTCTCAGGAATTCATTGCTCATGTACTCGCTAAGATCTACTTTCATGACTTTTTAGGTCTTTGTTGGAAAATATAGAAGCTAGAATGCTCAAACTTTGCAAAAAGGTCAGAATTGATGGATTTAAGGCGTTACAAAAAATTTAAAATTTTTTAAGAGGGGTCCCCCCTCATAATGAACTAGCCCTTAAAATTTTTTTTAGTCAAAAGTAGTCGAATGGGGTATCAAATGAAAGGTCTTGATTAGGACTTTTAGAATCTGAAATAAAAAAAAACCGTTCTATGAATAAGAGGGTCCAGGGGAAGGGAAAATGTACTAAAAATTTGTGTACCGTCCCCTCCTCCCCGCGATTGGACACCTTTGAGCTGAAAAATCGTTCACAAAATTTAATCGAGATCGAATCATAATCAAGTGAGTTAGAGCCATTTCAATTCTATGGAATTACAGCAACAATAACACGTGTTTATAGTTAATACATATTTAAAATTGACCAAGGTACTGTCATTTTCTTTCAAATTTCATGAAAATATAAGGAATAGTGTTTGATATGAATATGTTCAATCGGCCGAGCATTAAAAAAAATCATTTAAGCTACATCAAAATGGCGGCTGCACTGTGCTTATGAAAGAAACTGTGCATCTTTTGCATAAATTTGAACGCTTGCATATCCAAACATTGGATGAATAATTCAAGTTATCGATTCACGCTTTTAGAAAACTTGTTTCTAACCCTAGAATGTTTACAAAGACCTTCTGGTAGGAGCACTCTACTGCTTACTCAACTTGTTTTTAGATATTTTGGCTCAAAAATGTCCAATTGCGAGAGAAGACACAAATTTTCCCCCATTTTGACCTCCCCCTAACTGCCCAATGGTGTCATCTTACTTTTTTTACCTGATTCAAAAAGCTCTCATAAAGCCCTTTCTTTTGATACTAATATCGGAGATATTTTAGGAAAAAAAATGTAAGGGTCACCCCTGTGGATGGGAGACCTGCCGGTAAAACTTTATAAAAAGTTTTTTATACCTGGAATTCGGAGAGGTTATCACTTCGGAACTGTTCATAAAATTACAAGATTGTGGCTTATGTACTTTCTGAGAAAACTTGCTGTGACGCTTGGACAGATAGACGGACAGACAGACAGGTTGTGAAACTAGTAGGTTTTTATAAAAACCTAAAAAGGGATTTAACTGTTTTGTTTTTGCCATTTCATGTATAGATTCTTCAGCTTGTGAAATGTCGACATTTTATCGGTTATCGCATCGATATCAGCTCAAAATCTATACCGCTACAATAAATTTACAAAAAAAAAAAAATATCGCTAATATCGACGATATTAAAAAGTCTAGATCTAAACGATACCGATAATAGCGCTATTATCGGTATCGTATCATACCGTGAAGGTCTAACTGAAACTATATGAAAATTTCGTTTCAAGTAAACGAAAAATAGTTTTGTTACTTTTATGGCTGCTAACAGAGGAAGTCCATGTGGAACTGTAGGTAAGAGATCGCTCCGCTTGTGCAGCGGCTTCAAAGTTCAAATCTCGGTCGTAGCATCAAGTTGCATTGACAGAGCTACGCTCATGTCAGAATGGTTTCATCATTCTTGACGTACACTTTTTCTCATAAATATTTCGAGAGAAAGAAGTGCAACGGTGTTAAATTACATGATCATGGTGGCCAATTAACCTCGCCACAACGTGACATAACACGACCATTGAATTTCTCGCGCAAAAGAGCCATTGTTTCATTGGCTGTGTGGTGAGTGGCACCATTCTGTTGGAACCACATCTCGTCTAGGTCCATAACCTCAACCTGTGGCCACAAGAAGTCCTTTTTCATCCCGTAATAGCAAACACCTTTCACTTTAACTACTTGGCCTCCTAATTTTCCAAGAAACACGGCTCGATGACGCCGCCAGCCAATAAACCCCACCAAACAATCACTCTTTGTAGATGTATCGGCTTCTTAACAATCATTCGTGAATTCTCATTTGCCGAGACGTGGCAATTTTGCTTGTAAACGAATTCACTGAGATGAATGTGTGCCTCGTCGCTGAAGATGATTTTCTTTGTAAAGACATTATTCTCTTCTGTCTGTTCAACCAACCATTTGGCGTATTGCCGACGCTTGAAATGGTAAGTAGGCTTCAGCTCTTGAGTCAATTGAACTTTGTAATCGTGATATTTCAAATCTTTATTCAAAATTCGCATCAATGATTCTCGTGAGATGTTCAATTGTTGGGCATGACGACGAGTCGAGGTTGACGGCTCTTGTGCTACACTATCGCAAACAATAGCAACGTTTTCGAGCATGCAAAGCTGCTTTCACATTTTTTACAGACCCGGTTCGCTGAAATTCGTGCACGATTTTCCCGATTGTGGACACATTTGGTCGATTATGCTGACCGAAAAAATCACGAAGTGCACGAAATGCGTTTTGATTTGAAAGCTTATTTTCGTAAAAGGCTTCAACAACCTTAACGTGCTTTTCAATTGTGTACCTCTCCATGGTTGCATTTGTCAAACACTGAAACAAAGAAATGTCAAATCAAGTTGGGCGAAAAACTTGACGTTAAGTAGTGACTCACAATTAACTTCGTGCATTATGGTTGGACCATCCATTATATGTAACATCTCATTTTATTAAAGGGTACCCTTAATATTTTATGCAAGGAAAAGGTACAATTAATAAACTATACTATTACTAACAAAATTTAGCGAATTCCAACTTATCAGGTATTTGTCGTTGTTGTACTCGTAGTGATTTTTAAGTCTAGTGGTATCCAAACGCAAGAGGGGATACCATTTATTCATGTTCTTCCACTTCACCGGTCTACCCACTTACGATATTGCAATTTCAAAAACTGATATTAAAATATCGCATCAATCTATCATTGGTGAAAAAATTGGTATGGGTTCGCAACTTTATATTGGGAGACCCCCTTGAAAGGCCTTTCAAATTTTATACTAGGTACGGGAATTTCATTAATCAGAAATTTCTGCACTGTTCACAAAATTTTATCACTATAGCTTCTATAGTTCCTGAGAAACCTTGCTGCGACGCACTGATGGACGGACGGATGGATACCGATATTAATAGAGTATTGTAAAAAAATGTTTTTAAGAAATCCTTAAAAAAATGGTCTTGAGTGCCTGAGTTTTACAGAAGCTTTTGAAGAGTTTGATAAAACCAGTTTTGTTTCTTGAACTATTCTGGATGAAACAAGTTTGGGGAAAGTCTGCTCATTTCCTACCCGATTTAAGGCAAATATAGAAAGTTTCAACTATGATAGTGATGCTAGTAGGTGTATATTAGAATATAAAATTTGTAATGTGACGCCTATGCCCGGGAATCGAAGTGATTCCGATCCCGAACCCTTGCAACCGGCCAGATGGGTATGTCCTCGAAGTGCCAGCGGACTTCATCTGTCGTGCGGATATCGTTGCGCAGAAAATATTTCTTTTCTGTCCAAATATTTAGATCTGTGGATATAAATATTCGAAATATAAAAATTAATCCAAACCCCGACACATTTCGAGACATATCCATCTGGAAATGCCCCTCCACCGTGGCCATCGAAAAACTATGCCACTGGCGACAAATGGAGAGGCACATTGCCGCCATGTGGCGTGCCATTCCACACACATCTGGTTTGTCCGATGTGACAACCGGTTGGATTTGACAGCCACATGGAGAAGACGTACAAGTAGACAATTTCTTAAATATTCAGTTAATTATTGAAGATTATCTGATTTAAATTTTGTCTAATTTAATTCTTCAACTATTTGCTAAGTTATTATTGCAAAACTGTGCGCGTAGCTAGCGAATAATTCGACATAAAACGTTTTTCTTCTACGTCGTCCAGAACGTGTCATGGTGTGGTGTCGGTAGCGACTTGGCGCGGTCCTAGAGGTGATTAAAACTATTAAGAGGTAATTTTTTTCGTTCGGCGTACATCGACGAATGCCTTACCATGTTTTCCTTGCAGTTCATCGCCCCCTCGTCGTCGAAGCGTCTCAGCATTCGACCCGCCTAAAAATCTACCCACTCATTGAGTGGAAATACACCTAGTCCCGTCGGAACCACAACAGCAGTTCCTATTGGAATTTCAAGGGTACAAGTGATGCCAGCTCACCCATCGCCTGTTCTTGCACAAAATTCTGACTCAAATTCATCGGCCAATAATCAAATAGTTATACATAACGCGCAAGATGTCGTAGCAGCCACAGTCGGTGCTGAAGCAACAATTGTCACGACAAATATGTCGAATCAATCAATTAATAATAATAATTCACCATCAACAACACCATCACACAATCAAGCACTGACAGGACAAATTGTTACTGCTCAAGGAGGCTGTGGAGGATCCTAATTGCCCAGCTAAGTATCGGAATTAATCATAAGAAATGAGGCATATTGGGTTACTGGGTTGCCTAGCACCAGTATACTCAATGGCCTAGCAAGAAATATCTCTTTGACATCCATGATTGCCTTGTTGTTTGATTAGTATTGTGTCAGTTCGGCCGACCGGGTCAAATACCGATATTCATTGAGCAGTGTTTATATTCCGCCCGGCTTATTTTACCGACTGAAAGCGAAAGTATATATTTGATTCTTTGAGAATAAAACCATTCCTCAAAGAGTTCATTTCCAAAGCAAGTTTCCGGCGGTCCAATCGTTCGGCGCCGCATATCATGGAAGTCCTGATTTGTATTACAGTCGCGATGAATATGTTGAAACGGCTTCGGGTAATAAAGTAAGTCGGCAAACTGTCCTCTGTGGACCTCAGAACATTGTCTTGAAAGGGAAGGTTATAGTTCCAAGCGGCGCTATAATTCGAGGTGATCTTGCTAACGTCAGAACTGGCCGTCATTGCATTATAAGTAACGAAACAGTTATAAGACCATCATTTAAGCAATTTAGCAAAGGCATATAAATCAATCTCTTAAATCGACACTTAGAATACCTTTAACAATTATACTAGACGCTATTAAAACAATTAATTGGGCTGTGCATATGAGGAAAAAATTTAGGAAACGGACCAAAAACAAAGATTCAAAACGGGAACATTGTGACTAATGAAAGGAAATAGCTATTTAAATAAAATATTTATGTAAAATTGCTAAGGAATGAAATAACCGGATTATAATACAACAACAACAAAAAAATATTGAGGAAGATCAAATTAATGTATGCAATTAATTGGTTACTTACTGAAAATATTCGATAATTATAGTAAGTAATGTGTTAATAGAAAGCAACCTCTAAGAGCTGATTAAGATATAAAGAAAAAAACAACTAAATAACGCAATGAGCGAAACCCTCATTTCCAATTTGCAAAGTGATCCCTCGATTTATGTGAACTTGTAGTTCCAACTAGGAATCGCGATATAAATACTTTAAATATTGGCAATATTATATTTTTGGGGAGAATATATTTGAGTAGATCAGTATTGTGAAGTCGTTTTAGCGGGTAGTATTTAGGTATCAAACTCTTTACTCACACCATGTAATTAATGTATAACTAGTACGATCGCCAGATATATATTCCATTTAGGTCAGTAATATCTTCCATTTAAAAAGGACCACCCACTCATAGTTTTTAGTGCATTTTAGCGCATAATCAGCTTTGTAGGGAGCGCGTCATTGTTACACTATTTTTCCAGGCTAAAGTTAGGGTGGGGTGTTTTCTGTATAATCATATGTATCACGTTATTTGGCATTCACTGACTAATCAAAATACCTTTTTAAATATACAATGCAGATGTATGTTTTTTTGTTGTTAAGTTTCTTTTAGATCTTCCTGTTTTTTTTAATATTGCCAAGGTATCAAGTATTTCCGGAATTTGAAATTTTATATTCTACTTTCCACCAAACATAATTTCTTTAACCAAATACATAAGGCTTCCCACAACATTCATCTTAATTCTCAGTTGTACATAACCGGAATTGCGGAAACGCGAGAGTCATGTAAATCGATGGGGAACTTATATACATATATACATAGATATAGTACATCCCGTTTATAAATTAACTATCCAATTTAGGTATAAATTAAATTAATTCAAGAGAAAAAAGATCAAAAACATACAAAATCAAGTAAACGCGATATTTATATGATTTTTTTCCTGATGCTTTATAAATCACAACCACACGATAGAGCATGTAACGTTAAAAGTTGAGCTGAAATCATATCGAACGGTGAGAAAAAGTAAAATCAGTAATTCGCAAAAGTATAGAATGTTTTATGAAGTAGAAAGAAAAAAATCCTTACAAAAAGTGTAAACCCGAAATAAACAAAGATCAATTCGTAGTTAATTCAAATAAAAAGAATTTAATCAATTTTAAATAAATATAATCAAAAAAAAATATAATGTATTAAATAGCTAATAATTTTTTTTTGATATTTATTATTACAATAATATGTAAAATGTAAGAAAGACTACATTAAAGTAAACGGTACAAAGAAATTACAATTTAATAATAGACAACACTATTAACATAGCTGTTATAAATAATAACCAAAACAGAAGAATGCAAGGAAAAAAAATGACAAAATAAAATTTGTTCGCATTAATAAGAAGAAAATGAAACAAAGAGATAGAGGTACCCAAAACGATTTTGGTTTCTTCATACCATGCATTAATTACAAGAAACATGAAAAAGCGAAATGATTAAAATACCATAGTTATATACAATATACATTCACATTAAAAACAAACACTTAGTGATACATACCCAAGTAAAAGATTCATAGAGTATAACATATAATCCTCTTGATAAGTTCAATTTATTTCAGTATTCTTCTTCATTTGTTTTTATAATCTATCTGCAATGAATAAAGCCATGAATTGCTAAATAACCCAAGACTTTCCTTTTCAGTGGCTCGTTCTTTTTCAGTGGGAATAGAGAGTGTAGGGTAGGTATGCCGTCGCGAGGGTAGGGTTTCGACAAATCCGCTGAGGTCGGTTGCGCGTCGCGCGCGGTACGCGGTACCTTTGATTGTTTCGTCATTTCATTAGAGTAGTTTTCGTCGGTTTAATTTCGAGCAGCATATTTTTCGGTACCGCGTCGGTGATTCGGTAACGCGCCTATGGGATTTTGTAGCGTTTTTGATTTGAGATCTGTGAAGAGATCACATCCAGAATTAACGTAACGTAGGTTTCCCGTTCTGGATGAGTAATTGTTGACGCGTTTGGAAAACGGGCATGTTCAGGTGGCTGAAATATTGTAATTGAGCGTAACCCACTTGGAGACCCGCGACCGAAATCCTCTCCGAACTAGCTGGCCGACAAGCAGTCACCGCGTGAATGGGCTACGGTGCACGGATTGGTTGACCTGTTGGTACCATCCGTAGGCACTACTCAGACTTAACGTCTAGAACCGATGAGAGGTCGGTTCCGCGTTCGAACTTGAAAAGTTAAAATCATTACAAATTAAATTTCAATACTAACTCAATTTTCATCAAATTGAATAAGGCGAGTTTTGAAAATGTCGTCGTCAAATACTTGTAGAGTCATCGAATCTCAAATCTTGCGTTTCTTGTAAGCTAAGTGAAACATAAATGAGCGAGCGCTAATATAAGAACGCTTATTTTCTATACCATTTTACGCATGGGAAAGTAAAGATAAAGAAAACACATAAAATATTTAGATGGAAACAAAATTTTTTATTCAGTATAAAGATTGAACCTACCCATTAAACGTGAAACACAACATCATTCAAATGTCTTCCACGGGACCTCTTACAGGCCTCAATCCTTTTGAGGTAATCTTCAATGACTTTTCGGCACATTTCTGGCATAGCTTACTTCACTTCACGAATATTGGTTTTCAATTGCGCAAGATTTTGAGGATTGTTCGCGTAAACATGATCTTTCGCATAGCCCCATAAAAATAAATCCAAAGATTTTAGGTCGCAGGATCTGGCGGGCCAATTGACATCACTCAATCTCGAAGTTACGCACCCTGGAAATTTTTCTTGCAAAAGTGCTCGATTAGCCTGTGTTGTGTGGCTTGTGGCTCCATCCTGTTGGAACTACATGTTCTCTAGATTAAAGTCTTCAATTTCTCTCCAAAAATAATCACTTAACATTCGTCCATAGCGGTCAGAATTGACTGTAATGGCTCTTCCTTGACCGTTTTCAAAAAATACGGGCCAATAACACCACCAGACCATAATGCACACCAAACTGTCACTTTTTCCGGATGCAAAGGCCTTTCTGCGATCACCTGAGGATTTTGAGAGCGAAAAATGAGCCTCATCACTACAGAAAATTTTGTTCGAAAAATCGTTATCAATGGCTTGTTGTTCAATCACCCAATTCGCATACATTCTGCGTTGTGTGGTCTTGAGGCTTAAGTTCTTGAGTGAGTTGGATTTTGTATGGATGGAGATGCAAATCCAAATGCAAAACCCGTCACAATGAGCTGTAAGACAAGCCCAAATGTTGAGCACGTCGAGGAATCGACAAATTCGAGTCTTCCTCCACACTTTGAGCAACGACAGCGATATTTTCAGCAGAACGAATGTTACGATGATGCACAGGCCTTGCAATATCAATAACCAATCCAGTCTCTTCAAATTTTCTCACTGTGTTCGAAATTGTTTGCTGTGTAGGTCGATTATGTCGACCGTAACCGGCTTGTAAAGCCCTAAATGTTGATACAGCAGAATCACTATTGTTATAATAAAATTTTATAATTCAAATGGCAAGGTTAAACTTTCCCAACCACGAAATGGATTACCCTGTACATTTACGTTTTAGGTGTTATAACATGGACAGCCTTTTCTTTCCAGTGATTAATTTTTGAGGTTTTCTAAAATAACTTTTCATGAAGCTAGCAAAAATTGCGACCTGTCCGTTCATTTGTGCATCCATCTCAACATCGGTGTATTTGTGGCATAGTAAGTTTACTCGCAAGCTACATAAGCTAACAAAGGTAGGTGTAAAAAGGTGCCCTATTAGAAGTGCCATAGTGTTTAAGAGGAGCTCCCCATAGAAGCAGGCCCTTAAAAAAAATTCATCAAAGGTAGCCAATATGAGTATCAAATCAAAAGTTTCGTTGCAAAACAAGTCTTGAACTTAAACTTTCTGCTCGAGAGATGTAGGAGGAGGAAAATGTACGAAAATTGTGTGGCCCTATCCGAAAAGTCTAAAAAAAATCATGGAAGTAGCTCTTTGGAATAATAATGCGGAAAAATACCTCTAAAGCTGAAATTGGATCAACTTTGTTAATAATAGTATATTTTATGAATATAACATTTTTCCCAATAAAATAAAAAGGGGATTCTTACGCACACCAAAGCTCGCATCTAAGTTTATTATTAGTGCGTGTACTTGTCCTAAAAATTTCGCAATAAACGAGCCATAACCAGCTAAGTTACAACCGACTGAATGTTTAACAATTGCAACAACAACACGTAATACAGGAAAGATAAACGTTTGCCACGATTCTGAATACTACTGATGAGTAGGAGTTTGGATGAACATTTTTTTAGAAATGGTTTGTACTCTTGATTTGTTATTACGAACACTCAAGCAATGAATTAACACACTAACAACAAACAAAATGGCGACAAATTTAAATACAAAATAACCATGATTTCTTTTTTAGGGTTTTTTAAAATAATTTTACAAAACCCTACTAGTTTCGCGACCAGTCTGTCCGTCTGTCCGTCCGTCCGTCCGTCCGTCCGTCCGTCCGTCCGTCCGTCCGTCCGTGTGTCACAGTAGTTTTTCTCGGAAACTACTTGAGCTAGAAACATAAAATTTTGTGTGTAGGTGTAAAGTGGTGATCTCTTCAAAGTTCAACTACAAGAAAATTTTATAAGGTATTTAAGGGGGGTCTCCCCATATGCGAGAGTGCCCCTCGAAAAAAAAATTTCATTGAAGGTAGCCGATATGGGTATCAAATGAAAGGTCTTGATGAGAACTTTACAAAACAGGTCTTAGTTTGGCAAAGTTTGCTTCGAGGGGCGCACAGGGAGGGGAAATACATGAAAAATTTGTGTCCCCCCCTCGCGATTGGACACCTGTGATCCGGAAAATCTGAAAAAAATCAGGAATGTAGGCCTTAGTTAGTACAACAACAACAAATACGTCAGAAGTCGCAATTCACTCAACTTTGTTAGTAATAGTATGATTTATTGATTTAATGTTTTCTTGAATAAAATCTTACCGCTACCCTCAAGTTCAATGCAATTCAGTACGTAGATGCCTATTTATAAGATTGATCTACCCTGAAAGTTTCATAAAGATTGAATCATATTTAGCGATGTTATAGCGGTTTGAATTTTCCTGTATTACTATGGAACAATATGCGCTGCATTTATTACTACGGCAACATATGGCTACGGAACAACATGCACTTTTTACCGACTCAGACACTACAGTTTTGCTAGGATTTGCATGAACATTTCAGGAATGATAGGTGTCATGTATATCTTTGAGAATCGGTTCAGCTAGTGGTATCAGTAATCGTAAAACAAAATAGTGGCTGTTTTACTTGCGAAGATTGAACAATTTTGAGTTATTTTTTCCCAACTACAACGTTTAAGGTGCATGTTTTGAACACTTGATTCAATTTGATGAATGACTGAAGATGAGCACCTACAATTAATGCTCATAAGTGATACAAGTCAAGGAGGTGGGAGAGAGCTCCCAGCAAAAGGGGTTTGTAACCATTCTAGGATTCGAAAAATTGGCCATGAATCGATGATAACAGTACTGGAGACTGGCCCCTGATAAAGAAAGTTCATCAAACGTAGCCGATATGAGTATGAAATGAAAGTTTTCATGGAAGCTTTTCAAAACAGTTGTTAAACTGTCAGTTTTTACTTCAGTGGGGGCACAGGAGGGAAATACATGAAAAATGTGTTTCCTCCATCGCGGATGGACATCTGAAATAATTATCAAGGGAGATATTTATGAGTATAACAATACCAAAAACCTTAGAAGTCGAAATTCGTTCGACTTTGTTAATAATAGTATGATCTTCGTCTTTGAAATGTTTCTTGATTTGACTTGACGATCTGGTGACTGCATTTTGTAAATTGAATACAAAACCCTTCTGACATGACCGTAGGTCTGTTTACCCAACTTGTTATCTCAATTTGTGGAAGCTGTATATAAATCAAGTATTGATATCAAAAAGGGGTTGCTTGAATTACTAATTTGTTAAAAAAACCCTTCTCGTAGGAGCATTTCCGTATTATTTCGACTTGTGCCAACAAAACCTAATTAAATCTAGCCAATCTTTGTCAATAGTTAGCTAGAATGCACACAGATTCACAGCCTTCTTTCATAGAAGTTTTTCCAATTTTATACTTACGTGGCAATGTTTCAAAATAAGCAAATATCTCACTTTTGAAGGGTAAAGTATTATCAATGCTACTTGTGTTATTTTACTCCTAAAAGTATTAATATCTTCATATCCGCATTTGAAAAATTGACTGTAATTATGTTGAAAAAAAAATCTGTCCTTAATATAAAGTTCCTACCTATTATCTCTAAAAACTTACAACGAATTAAAGTATCCAATTAAGTTTATCAAAAGCATTAACTTGTCCACTTTAAGTGATAAACGTTCAACTGTGACTTGATATATATCTAAATTTGACCCTTGCCAATAAATTTAAAGCTCATTAGGAGTCTCACAACCGCTACATTTGTATCGTTTAAAGTTTGTTTTTAGGTCAAAGCTTACATCCATGGTGGAAATGAAAATGGCGTGACTTGTAGTAAGTCACAGAAAAGTGGATAATGGAAAGCAAAGAATTCGCGACCATGGTGAATTTGAATGTAGTTGAAATCGTAAGAATCCAACTTAGCACAAGATAGCTATGTCCTTCTAAGTTTCTTTAAAGAATTCACAAGTCTAATTAGTGAAGAATAAATGCTTATACAAGAATAAGGGATGACTTAACCAGTACAGAAAGATTTTTGAGACATTGGTAATGAGACCCTTGCATTACAATCGAAAGAACCGTAATATTGATCTTTCATAAACCATCTTAATTTTTAGATAAAAAAGTCATTAACAAAGTAATTACAGTTTCTGTAGTTGCTTGTAAAAGTTTATAGGTACTAATTGTTTGAGGAAACATATAACGTGGACAATATCTTATTATTAGTGATTTAATCGATTTTAAAGAAGTTTTATCTTATCCATTGTATTTATAAACAAATAATTGTAGAAGTGTGCTCCTGTTAGATGCATTTTGTACTTAAATGGTGAGGTGCTGAATCATATAGAAAGTAAGCTACACATTTCCTGCAAATTCAGTCATGTGGTGTATATCAGTTCATTTGAATTACTAGTTTTTCTTTTTTATGAGTGTTCTGTAAGCGCGGGTTGGTTTATCATGCTGACAGTAGTTATTTGTTTCTAAATGTTGGAATCTAATCTAGTTTTTGCGCACTGTTTGCTCTTTTTCTTCGTAGCACTACAACCTTCCTCAGGCCTTCGCTTCCTGCAACAAGCGACTCCAACTGTCTTAGTAAATTTACCACGTCCTCCAAATTCGAAACTTAAATAGCGATAAACTGTCTTTGTCGTTTCCTCAATTTTCCCACGGGCCTCTGCCCTTCAGTTCTCCCAACGAAAACCTTTTTGGGTATTCGTTATTAGTCCATGCAATTCACTGGTCAGCTCATTACAGCTTCCGCAGTCTTACGATCGTTGAGACCTCAGACTCGTTAAAAATTCCATAAAGCTCGTCGTTGTAACGAATTTGCCATTAGACCCCGTCTAGCTTTGCTCCAATTATCTGACGACTAAGAACCCATCTTTCAGATAGATTCAGTATGTTTGGAGATGTTTGGGGTAGGGTCCATGTTTCTTCCATTAGCGGTTCCCGTTATTTTGGCGGCTGAATAGACAACTTTGCCCACATTTTCGAAACTGTATGTGAATTTTTACTCGGTTGCGTCATAAGCTTTGTTTTATTCTCATTGACTTGTAGCCCTACTATTAGGGTTTTGTACTAAAATACAAAACCCTATTGCAATCACGACCTGTGTCCGTCTGTCCGTCCGTCCGTCCGTCCGTCTGTATGTCACAGCACTTTTTCTCCGAAACTGTTGAGGCTACAGCCATGAAACTTTGTGGAAAGGTCAAAAGTGGTGACCTCTTGAAAGTTCAAGGGTGAAAAAATTTTTCAAAGGGGTTTAAGGGGGGTCTCCCCATATAGGGAGTTGACCCCTCAAAAAAAAAATTTCACCATTGGTAGTCGAGTAGGGTGTCATTGGAAAGGTCTCAATGAGATCTTTTCAAAACAGGTCTTAAAATTGCCTTATGAGTACCGAGGGGGGAAGTGGAAATGTACGAACTTTTCGCGTACCCCCCCCCCCCTCGCGATTGGACACCTTCCATCCGAAAAATCTGAAAAAAATCATGAATGTAGGCCTTAATGAGTACAACAACAACAAATACATGAGAAGTCGAAATTCACTCAACTTTGTTAGTAATAGTATGATTTATCGATTTTATGTTTTCTCAAATAAAATCTAAATGGTACCCTTAAATTCAATAAAATTTAGCAAAAAGATGACTATTTATAAGATTGATCTTTTCTGAAAGTTTCATAAAGATCGAATAGTATTTAACGAAGTTATAGCGATTTGAATTTTCCCGTATTACTATGGAACAATGTGCCCTGTATTACTATGGAAACATATGGCTATGGAGCCATATGCGCTTTTTACCGACTTAGAAACTACAGCTTTGCTAGGATTTGCATGAAAATTTCAGGAATGATAGATATCATGAGGATGACTACATACAATTGAAACAAGTCGAAGAGGCAGGAGAGAGCTCCTAGCAAAAGGGCTTTGTAGCCATTCTAGGATTCGAAAAAATAGGGCATGAATCGATGCTTACAGTACAAAGGAGTGGCCCCTGAAAAAAATTTCATGAAAGGTAGCCGATATGAGTATCAAATGAAAGTTCTTTATGAGAGCTTTTCAAAACAGTTCTTAAACTGACAGTTTTTGCTTCAGTGGGTGCACAGAGAGGGGGGGAAATACATGAAAAATGTGTTTTCTCCCTCGCGAATGGACACCCGTGATCTAAAAAAATCTAAAAAAATTATCAAGCGAAATATTTATGGGTATAATTTTAACAAATACCTCAGAATTAAAAAATTCTTTCAACTTAGTTAATAATAGTATGATCCTCGAACATGACGTGTTTCTTAATTTTATTCGTTGCTGGTTACGGCATTTTGTAAGTTGAGTACAAAACCCTTCTGATATGAGCATAGGTCTGTCTACCCAACTTGTTGTAGTTTTCCTTCGCTGTTGTGTTTAAGGAAATAGGTATCGGCTATCGTTATAAAAACTACAGAAGGTATAGTACTTAAACTTTATGGAAAGGCTAGAATTCGTAATACCTTTAAAGTCCAGGTCTGACCAAAAATTTTCAAGGTTTTCCCCTTATGCTTTATCAAAGGTGGTCATATTGGGTAGAAAATCTTAGGTTTAGGTTAGAAATTTTAGAACTTCAGCAGGTCAAGGGAAGTCAAAGTATGAAAAATGTCTGCCCCACTCTTGCAACTGGATATTTTTGAGCGTGAAAAATTTCCATTGGTACCACCAGCCGGAAAGCGAATTTCCTGTAGGAATCTTTATTTTTAAGAGCAAATATCAATTTTAATGGCCGTCACACTGAAAGTCAAACACTGTTCAAAGAAAACGTTCTGTTTTATAAATATTTCCAAATTAAGCTATTTCAAATGCTTCCATAAAAAATATTCTACATTTCAGTTGCGCTTACTTTCCGAACTTTGGGGGCCACCATATAGAATTTATGCATTTGATTTTGAACCATTTTAAAATATACTGATATCAAAATTTCTTCAATCACTATGTCAAATCTCGTTTGAATTGAAGCTTTACTCTAAACAGAGCAAAAATATTCAATTTTTAATGAACATGGCATCTAAAAATATTATGTTTAAAATTTTCAACTGTTTTATTTTTTATCATAACACCATAAATTTAAAAAAAAATTTAAGAACTAAATCTTCCATAATTGCAGGTTTCATCAAAGTCCGTTGACAATCGTGGCCGCTAGAAGACCACAAAAATTTGAAAAAATCGTAGATTAAGCTACTGCCATTTTGAAACTTATACATGGATGGTCACTAAAATAAAACAAATTGGCTAGATAAACCTACGCTCATGTCGGAAGAGTTTTGTACTCAACTTACAAAATGCAGTCATCAGCAACGAAAGAAAATCCATTGTTTCTCCATTTTCAACTAACAAAAATCACTCAAATCATGAAATCTAAAAAGCATTTATGTCATCAGTTTTATCTGAAAATTTTTTGAACATCAAATCAAAACTGCAGTGTCTGATTCGATGGAAAGTTCATAAAATACCAAAACAGCATGTTATTGTTGTTGTAATTGGAGAAGTTTCAAATTGATATAACTTCCCTGCATATGATACAAATTTCATCATACTTACAGAGTATTAGGACCTTGTGTAAGGCTATTAAATATCGAGTTTTGTTGGGTTTAAAGGCATCTACTCGTATACGATTTTATTGGAGAAAATGTGAAATTTGATGATCATAATATTATTAACAAAGTTGAATGAATTTTGACTTCAGAGGTATTTTTTATTTTTAGGGTTTTTTAAAATAGTTTTACAAAACCCTACTAAAATCGCGCCTGTCTGTCCGTCTTTCTGTATTTCTGCTACAAACATTAAATTTTGTATATAGGTAAAAAGTGATGCCCTCTTTAAAGTTTTGCTATGAAAAAAATTTTATAAGGTGCTTAAGGGGGTCTCCCCCAAAAAAAGATTCATCAAAGGTAGCTGATATGGATATTAAATGAAAGGCCTTAATGAGAAATTTTCAAAACACGGTATTTTTTTCAACAGGGGGCGCACAGGAAGGGGAAATACATGAAAAATTTGTGTACCCTCCTCGCGATTGGACACTTGGGATCCGAAAAATCTGAAAAAAATAATGATGGTAGATGTTTATGAGTACAATAACAACTAATCATTTTGAAGTCAAAATTCACTCAACTTTGTCAATAATTAAATAACACATTTTCCCCAATAAAATCGTATGGATACCCTTAAATTCAACGAAAACAAATATTTTAGTAGTTTTACGTAAGGTCCTAATACTCTGCAAGTTTGATGAAAATTCAATCATATTCACGGAAGTTATAGCCATTTGAACTTTCTCCAAATACGACAAAAAAACACACGATTTTGGTATTTTACGGACTTTCCATTGAATCTGACACTGCAGTTTTGATTTGATCTTTTTGAAATTTTCAAATAAGATCAATAATATAAGTTTTTTGTGGAGTTCATGATTTGAATCATTTTTGTTAGCTTGCAACAAAATGACGCCCGTTGAAAATACAGACGCAATGGATTTTCTGATAAAGGTGCACGTCTCTTTGACAAGTTTCTTGCCTTTTTTCGTTGCTGGTGATGCATTTCGCACGTGGGGTACAAAACCCTTCTGACGTGACCATAGATCTGTTTCCCTAACTGGTTATACTCATAAATATCTCCCTTGAAAATTTTTCAGATTTTTTAGATCACAGGTGTCCAATCGCAAGAGGGAAACACATTTTCCGTGTATTTCTCTCCTGTGCCCCCACTGAAGCAAAACTGTCAGTTTAAGAACTGTTTTGAAAAGCTCTCATAAAGAACTTTTATTTCATACTCATATCGACTACATTTGATGAAATTTTTTTACAGGGGCCCTTCCCCTGTACTGTAATCATCGTTCATGGCCTATTTTCTTTGAACCCTAGAATGGTTACAAAGCCTTTTTGCGAGGAGCTGTCTCTTACCTCTTCGACTTGTTTCACGTATGAGTATTAACTGTAGGTACTCATCTTCAGTCATTAATTAAATTGAATCAAGTGTTAAAAGCATGCACCTTAAACGTTGAAGTTGGGGAAAAATAACTCAAAATTATAGTATTCAATCTACGCATTTAAAACAGCCACTATTTTGTTTTACGATTACTATTACCATTAGCTGAACCAATTCCTAAAGATATTCCGCAAAAAGTTCGTATATTTCCCCTTTTCCTGCCCCTTGCGGTACAGATAAGGCGATTTTAAGACTTGTTTTGAAAAGATCTCATTGAGGCCTATCAAATAATATCCTACTTGGCTTCCAACGGCGAACAAAAATGTTAAAGGGTCACCTCCCTATATGGAGAGACCCCCCTTCAACCCCTTTGAAAAATTTTTCAACTCCAAAACTTTCGAGAAGTCACCACCGCCGACCTTTCCACAAAGTTTCATGGCTATAGCTTCTTTAGTTTTGAAGAAAAAGTGCTGTGACATACAGACGGACGGACAGACGGACACAGGTCGTGATTGCAAAAGGGTTTTGTATTTTAGTACAAACCCCTGGAAATATTTAGATATGATCATTTTCAGTTATAAAATTTAGTCTTATATAAATTGTGTCAAATTGTGAATTTTAGATGCCTTTGAAATTTCAACGGTCGAGTCGCATTAAAATTGGTTGAAAGATTTGGTTATAAACACAATATTAAATTTTGACACGTTTTTCGACTTTTGAGTGGCCTCCATTTTCTTTCAGACTGTTCAACTTTGGATTAATTATTGTGAGATTCATCATATAGCTTAATAAGCTCCTGTACCAAATTTCTGAAGTCCGTTGAATGAGCGGTTGTTCAAGCAACTCGTACATTAATTCTTTCAATTTGTGTATTACCTTGATGAAAAATGATTTTTTCCTATAAGCCAGTATTTTTTTCACGAATTTTGTTATCCAAATGCTTCAAAAGGTCGCAGTAATACACAGAGTAAATTTTTTTACTTTTTTTAGATAACCAATCAACCCAATCCCTTTTGAATGCCAAAAAACTGATGCCATAACCTTTTTTGCTGATCGTTCTGACTTGGCCTGTTTTGAAGCCGAACAACCTGCTACAGTTCACCGTAAACGTTCTTGTTTCTATTAAGGATCATGATAGTAAATTCAAGTCTCATTCAGAGTTAAAAAATAACGAACACTTTTTTTTTGCTTAAAACGCTCCATATTAAACTTACACTTACTGAATTATTAACGAATACGGCTTTTTCTTACGTTATTCTGTATAAAATATAGAGTACTCATTCATCTGTGTTAAATATAGAGTACTCCTTTGTCCGAAATGCCCATGGTATCAGCAATTTCACGCTTAGTTGCACTTGGATCTTCACAAACAAAATCATAGACTTGCTGAATGATTTCTGTTGTTGTTGCGCTTTTTAGACGTCCACTATGTGTTTCATCTTCAACGTTTGTATGACCACGTTTAAACACTAAAGCTGCTCGATGCATAGCTGAAAATAAACAAGCAGATCAAGACCTTCACTATTTTTCTAAAAATTTCTATTGCTGGTAAACCGGACAAAACAAAAAATGTTATCCCTACACGATATTTGGTTTAACCTATTGTTTAAAAATTCACTGAAACGTCGACGTCAAATGGCTTGTACCCAAAAAATGAATTGACTGAACGAACTAAAATTTTGTGCGTGACCACATAGAAGATAAAATATCAAAGCGGCGCATAAATGTTGATTCGTGTACTGGTTAGCAAGTGTTGCTTTTAAAACATTTCTACCAACTTTGGTTGTTTGGTCTTAAATAATTTTGATAACTGTACTGGTGGGAGCCCTGACGGCATTCCAAATTTTTTAGCGACATTATCTCAAAATGTTGCTCTATATCTCCCTTCTTTATTTTGATAAAATCCGTGAAAGAATAGCCGTTGATGCACTGTACCAGCTTATTTTTACATCCTTGGCAAATCAACAGCATGGTTGTGTCAGAGGTAGATAAACCTTCACAAACTCACTCTATTTTTATGCATCATATTGTAGCAGCCCTTGATAAGCAACAAAAAATTGACGTTATTTTAAAGGATTTCTTTAAAGCCTTTCACTCAGTGGATTACTCTCTCTTAGAAGTATTTGAGAAAATTAAAATTTTCTCAAATACTCCTAAGAAAGAATTCAATATTCTTGTTTGCCTCTTTTTTTTGGCTTCTCTGCTAGGTCCTGTAGCGTCAACGTGAGTGGCTTTTAACTCTTGTCTCTCTTCTTATTTTCACCCCAACTTGGAAGTTCTGCAAGGTACAACACTTGGCCCCATACAATTTTGACTTTTTGTCAATTATTTATCTTCTGTTATTACATTCTGTCTCCCTTATGCCCTTGGTTTCAAGATTTTTTGAGCCTTTTTCTTCAAAAGCCAACATGCGTTGCTTTGTTGGGTGAACAGACGCGTTTCGACTCCTTTGAGTCATCTTCAGTGTCTAAATGATGTGTGGAAGGAAATGATTTTATATAGATGCAAGATGGGCTAAGCACGTAAGTAGTAAATTAGGTCAGGTAGAGGGAAACTAGGTTTTTAGTTGCTGATTCATTGGATGTTCATTTGTTTTGTTTGGTCTCGTTTCCGCTTTTGTTGGAAAGTATAGCCTAGTATTGAGAAAATTGCGTCGGAACTTGTAAAAGGTTGTTCGTTGATAATTTTACCGTCCGTTTTTTGCTATTTATATATTTCAAGTATCGGTCCTCTACATTGTTTATGTAGTAATGTCATTGAGTTTGTCATGGTGTCGAGTCAGTGTGCGTGGTTTCGTAGATGGATCGTATCACTGAAGTCTGCCATTTTGTGTCAGAAAGATTGTTAGATGTTTTGAAATGCTATCAGATGCAATTCACTTGCAAAACACGTTTCTCTTCTCTCAACGTATAGGCTTGGTGATATAAGAAAGCTTCCTACTGTCAAACCCAAATGGCAAATGCTTTTTGCTCAATTTTCATTAGAGTCATTCACCTCAAAATTTATGCAAGCAAATTAGTACATTCAACGGTGCTTGCCCTAATAGATCCCCATTCAACTCTTTGTTTCATGCACATATAACACCTGCTTCTACTCTCTCCTACTACGTTGACCTCGTATGCACAACCAGCGAGGTCTTGGTCCTCTAGTATAACCTCTTGGCATATTTAAAACTTTCATCTACAACCAAGCTTATAAAATCTCGCATGATTTTTAATTTTTGATATCATTGAATTGTAACCCGCGTCCCAAGTCTGATTGAGAAAGGAAGAGGGATTTCCATGGTTTCCCAACCTACAGTCTCCATTATTCCTTATCCTAAGCCTCACAACCAAATGCTAGTAAATGGTCTCGGGATTGCACATTAGGTTTACTGGTTGTCCAATGATCGAATATTAAATGCCGAGTAATACCAATAACTGCAAATGCACCTGTAGCAGATACACCTGCAGCAGATCCTACATATACCTCCTTTGTGGAGGCATAAGAAGGCAAAAGCAAGTTTTCCGCGTCTGATAACGGAATCGAAAGTAATAACGTTGCCGCCGTACCAAAGGTTGGGCGTCTCTAAAAAATCCTACATTGTTTGGAAAGCTGCAACAGAGCCTTGAAATGGATTGTCCTTATGGCAAAGACCTCGCAACCCAAAAACAAGAATATGACAGATCCTGGAATATCTAATTACTGAACAATCTTGGCTTTGTTAAGGGTCATTTACAGCCGATCAGTCAAATTGCACGATAGTGTTTTAAAATCAATCAATGAAAAGTTGGGTGCGATTCATTTCAAAGTGAAATTTCTTAAAATTACGCTGAAAAATATGCATGCCTCGATCATATAAAAGGACAAAGAAACAAAAGAAACATCCTACACCTGAAAAGACAATTGGTTCATCCCCTATGGATGACAGAAAAATAATTCTGGATGATTTCAACGCAAAGGTTGGCAATGAGATATCTCATTGGGAAACGACTGGGGTCTACAGCCTCTGCAATGTAATAAATGGCAATGGCCAGCGCTTGATTGACTAGGCGTGTAGCATGAATCGAGTCATATGCTCGCCTTGTTTCCCACATCGACAAATACATACAAAACAATATCGACCATCTTCTAATCCAACAACGTTGGGCCGCAAGCATACTTGACGTCCATACCGGACGCTAATTGTTACTTGGATCATTGCTAGACCAAACAAATCTTCAAGAGGTTAGTTGTATTTCAACGGCGTATTTGGCGAAGATCAGCCCTCTCCTGCAATTCAAGATTGAAAGACTCCAAACGATGTCCGTGCCGAAAACATTTCATGGAGACCTATGAGCTCGTCAGTTCCTAATGCACCCTCTAGGGGGCACGTCTTCTTGTTTGCTTTAAAAAGTTCAACTCATTTGTCTGTGAGCTTCAAAGCTTCTCATGAAGTCTTTAGTAGCTATTAAATGTTCCACTGTTGTCCCAAGCCACTAGACTTTTATCGAGATTGACAATAATCTTCCAAAGTCAGTCACATTCCTATTTTGAAGTGTCATCAGAGCAGCTTGTTGATTTTTGGTCATCATGTCAAGAAGAACGTACGTTCTTGCTTTTTTGTGTTCTATTGGTTTTGAAGTAATTGTTGGTTCTATGTGTCCAAAAATATTGAAGAAAACATCAAATATTTGGCTCAAACAACACTGTTGATTAAAGTGCACCCTGTATGGTGCACTAGAACTTTAGTCAACCTTAGTGTTCTGACCTTTTTGATGAATCTTTGACTGTTTGTATTACTTATCCTAAAATTTTACGGACAGACAGGTCGCAAAACTAATAGGTCTTTGTAAAAAAAAATTTTACAAAGACCTAAAAAACTGCAAGAGCATCAATTTCCATCCGAGCCGCGGAAGATATTTTTATTGCACGATGAAATATCGATTACATTAAGACTATTGTTTCGAATTGCCAGGGAATGAACCCAATACATAAAGTTGGTCGCTTTGGATTTGTGGAAAAAGGAAAACAAAAATTAATGCAAATTGCCTTAAAGTCATCACAATGTATAATCGATATATGCTTGGAGTTGATAGATTCGGTGAAAATGTAGAGTAGAAAATGGTGGTAGCCACTTTTTATTTTTGGTTTCGATGCTTACTCCGAAAAAAATATGGAAGCTACGAAAAAACTGTTCACCTGAAACTTATTGCAATTTCAGAAGGGCTGTAGGTCAACTAACTGCTTTTAGTACGGATCAGCCCCTGAACGAGTGGGATCGAAGCATTCATCGGATCATGGAAAAACTGCATATGGACAAAGGCGATGTAGTAAATGTCATAAAAGCACCAGATGCATGCGCAAAAAATGTGAAGTGGGCCTTTATCTTCACTGTTGGTATGAATTTCATGTAGCTCTTCAATCAAATTTTATATTTTTTCACTGAATATTTTGAAATCAGAATTCTAATATGTATTTGATCCTGTGTTTCTGTAATCAACTTTTCATTCGGTTACGATAAAAAACCAACAACTGTTAAGCATAAAGTTCATTTTATTATTGTTCCCACATCTATTGCACCCCATAGGGCGAAGTACTATAACGTAGCTAAATTTAGCTATAATTTTGAAAAAAAATTGTTTACATAAATTTGGATGTTAGCATACGGAAAATCTAAGTAAGAGCAAAGTTTTAACAGAGGATATGAAATAGGAACTGGAGAGTTGGACACATCGCTGAAAACAAGCAACGAGCTATGGGTGGAAGTGAATGCGAAAATTTAGACCGTTGCAGAACATACCAACAAACATAAAGCGCCACACAATTGAAATGATTGGTTCGATGATGTGTGACAGCGTACGTCAGATAAGAAGAATCAGGCGTACGAAAGTAATTTAGATAAGAAAATCAGGATGAAAGAGAAAATCATGAAAATCTCAGACAAGTGCCGAACAAGTTATTCAGAATTAAGAAAAGAACATACGATAACAACTTATTGAGAAGCTTCGATGAAAGTCTAGCGAGCAACAATACAAGACACGCATACAAAGTAGAGAAAAGCCTGAAATGTGATTATCAGCCTAAGACCACGTTCTGCCGTGTACACATCGTCAACGTTATGGCTGATGGAATTGTAGTCAACGATAGATGGGCATCATATTTCAAGACTCTCCTTAATCCTCCGCAAAGCTACAGAGCAATGGAGTATATAAGTATTCCTGGAGAGCTTCCATTGGCCCCAAAAACTCTGGATGAAGTTTGTTCCACCATCAAAGCCCAAAATAAGAATAAAGCGCTGGGCTTCGATGGGATTCCAGTGGAGCTTATGAAATATGGTGACAGTAGTGCTTGAAAAGCCATCCACAAAGTCATCCAGTGCATTTGAAAATAAGAACATATGCCCCACCAGTGAAGCCAATCGATTATATTACCTATCCCTAAAAAAAGGGGTCAAGTTACAGTGCGAAAATTATAGAGGCATATCACTACTTTGCATGGTGCTTGAAATATTTTCAAAAAACTTAGAAAATAAAATTAGATCATATGCCAGCAGTATTATTTGGGAGTATCAAGGTGGCTTCAGAGCCGGCAGCTTGATGATAGATCAATTGCTTACAGTCAAGCAGGTACTTAAGAAATGCTGGGAGTTCAACATAGACGTAGACCATTTTTTTTTTAAATTTAAAGCAGCATACGACACTATAGATTGTAATGTTTTGTACCAAATAATGCTTTGCATTAGTATATCAGCCAAATAAGTCCGTCTTACCAAAATGACAATGACCTTAACAGCTTTATAAGTCCGTATCAATAACCATTTAATTGACGCCTTTGACACAAATATCGGACTAAAGCATTGAGATGGACTCGTTCCATTGCAATTTGGCTCTGAGATATGTTATAGGAAAGCTACTTGTCGTCAAATCAAGCCAAATGGTGGCATATGCGGATGAGTTGAACATTTCATCACGGTTGCTAACAACTGCCAAATATATTTTCCTGAAACTCGACAGGGAAGTAAAACTAGTAGGGCTTCAAATCAATGAGAATAAAACAAAGGTGATGAGCAAGCAGGCGAGAAAAAATATCTCAAACACACAAAATATCACACTTGACAAGTAAATCATCAAAAATGTGGACATATTTGCGTATTTAAGTGTCAAAATAATGGGAACCGCGAATGAAGGAGACAAAATCGCGTCGAAAAATACAGCTCGCAAATAACATTTTTCTGTTGTAATGATTTTGAAGACCAGTTGCATACACAGAAAAACAAAGTGCTAAGTGTATAGATCTGTCATAAGACCTATGCTGTGATATGCGCTAAAACATATTAAGCGACTTTGAGCGATGGATCCTGAGGTGGATAATCGTAGCAAAACTAGACGGAAACCAATGATAAATCGGATACAACCATGAACTTTATGAAAGTTTTCACAATCCAAGGGTCTTAGAGATCGTAAAACTGCGGAAACTGTAATGGGCATCCCGTATGAATTGGGAGAACTGAAAGGTGAAGACCAGTGGAGAAACTGAGGAAACGTTGATCTTACTCGTTCGACAAAAGCAGCTCATCGCCAGTCAGAATTTTAAATTGGAGGACGTGGTATATTGGCCGAAACAGTTGAAAGCGCTTGATACAGGAAGCGAAAGACTGAGAGGGTCTGCAGTGCTACGAAGAAGAAGATAAGAAATTATAATTTTCTTTCTTTATTATCTTCCCTACTTTCAAGTTGTATTATTTTGTGTTTAGAGTTATCTAATTAATTGACTTATAATTAGACTACTTTTTTGAAATAAATAAACTAAAATTAATTTCATGACTCAAATGAAGAAGAACATTCTGTCACTACAAAACCTGTCAGTAGGAGACTAGAATCTTGAAAATGTTGATAAATTCGTCTATCTTTGAGTCAACCTGAATATAAGAAGTGCGAAAATGTTTGAAATTGGGCGCCGCCTAAACTTCCCAAATATAACACATTACCCGGTTTTTCTCATTCTTACGTCCAAAGTTATGCAAGTACACAGGCAAAATAAATTTTGAATTTACAAATCACTAGTCAAACCTGTGCTGTAATATGGCAGGCGAATGCGAAAATGTAGGAGACTTGTTTGAAAGCAAATTGTCCTGAAAAATCGACAGTCCAGAGGAACAACGATCAGAGTGGAGACTACATTGTGACGATGGGTTGTATGAATTATTTGATGAACCACCGCAAATTGCAATGGGTAGGCTGCGAAGAAACAATGAAAGAAAGTCCATAGGAAAATTGAAGGATAGAGCACAAAGTAGACATCCAGTAAAGAAACTGAGGACTCCATAGAAAGACAAGATAATAGTTGAGAGCAAATTCTTGCTGGGAGTGATCAACTGGGGAACGAGGCCACTGAACCGAGATGATTGGAGGAGATTAATTCTGAAGGCCAAGGCCCGGCTTTGGATGCCCCAACCGATTTTTGGCGCCTGAATCTTTAAGTATATTATACCAACAGAAAATTTGTATAATTAAAGGCTGTAGAATTTCTAGTTTAATGAAGAAAAAATACATAACAGGCTTTTGAAGAAAACCAATACAGTAACTGTTTACTACTGGAGTTTAAAGATAAGCCCACGACTTTAAAAACTGTAATTTCGATTTATACAAGTAGATATATTCTTTTATAAGATTTGGCGAAAATATGAATACAAATAGATAAATATTTTGTGAAAAATTCAATAAGCTCATACTTCCATATGAATAAAACTTTCTCTGCGATGTACCCTCTTCAAATAAAGGCCTCTTCTATATTTTGTATTTTCTCGGGCTCAGTTTTAAAGAAGTGCAAATAAAAATGATAATGGATAAAATATTTTACAGGAAATTTGATGAGCGATAATTTTGATCATAATAAATGTGGCAAGCATTGAAAAAAGTGCTTTTGAGTTGTTGAAAATATTGAAAATTGAAACTTTCGAGCCTCGTCCTTTGCTCCACGTTGTGGGAAATCGAGAAGGCTTTATTCTTCAGAAAATATTTAAACTATTATCGTCAAACTTTGGTAAAATTTGAAAACGGTGGCCAAATAAAAGCTTTGGAAAATAAAGTCGAAATATTTTAGCAACCTTAAACTGGCTTAGAAGGGCGAGAAAATCAAAAGTTTAAAAAAATGTTGACGACGCCCCCTTTGAAATTGGATATCTTTCAACCGAAAACCTTATAATTAAAAATTTAACTTCCTTAGCAGTAGTATAATTGCACAGAAAAGATGGCCTTCATACTATGTTCTAGCTCAAACTTGAATTTAACAGCATCAAGCTCTTGGGTCCAGAAAGTGCAAAGAAAATTTAATCATAATATAGCAAGATACAGCAATTTATATGGTATAGTTTCCAGTTAAAGAAGACAACGGAGTTTTAGAAAATTTCTATATTAAAATCAGTTATTAGTCAGCATGACAAAGTGGCAACTATTCGGCAAAAAAAGAAGACAAACTTCTGTCTTTATTATTCAATTTATCGATTTCATTGTTGAGCAGTAGATAGAAGCAAAATATATGTATTAGATAGATTTTGATTGAAATAAAAATTCTAGTTCCTTCAAAAATCAAAAAACATTTGGAATCCTTTCTTCGTTTAAATGACTTCCCTTGAATAGCGTAACTCTTCGAAAGTCATTAAGCTATGTAAATATTACACCGCTAATTGTTGAGACTAAATCAAGCAACAACTTAAGTATTTCCAAAACTTAATTACCAACTCCTAAATTTTTACCTGTATTAAGGCCAGATTAATTTCAGAAATATCCTCGTACCTGTTATCAGGGTGTATCTGGTTGTAAAAATGGATATTAATGGATAATGGATATTAATGATAAAATAACGATGAAATTCATATTGCCTAGATAAATCATTTCGAGTATCTTTAAAAGTTACCGACTTAAATAAGCACAAAGCCGACGATTTCAGCAGTAGTTACAGAAACACTTGAAAGGAGTATCATTCGTACAAGATCATGGCAAACAACACAATAGTCGAAGATGGCTCCCTCACCAACACCATTGGTCGAAATTTGCAACACACGAGAATAGACCTCACGGAAGTGTTGAAACAGATTTCTAACAAATATAAGGAATGTTCCGATACATCTCTGGATTGTTCAAAAGAATACTTAAAGGATTTGAAATTGGAGTGTAATTTAGAGGAGCTGAGCGAAATCAAAGTGGTCGAAGAAAGCGATAGCAATGATGAAGAGGATAACCAGGACTATGATGAAGTTGAAAGTGGAATGCTGCAAATTGCAGAAAGTGATTTAGGGTATTGCGTGGATGATGAAACCAGTAATAGTTCATCTTATAGTTACAGCAGCAGCGCATCGACAGCATTAGTAGGTGCAGAATACACGTTTGATGTGGCTGAAGCGTCAACAATTGCAGTATCAGAATCTTCATCGTCTTCAACTGGATGCTTTTTTAAAAAAAATACCAACGTTACAAAAACGTTCTTGCGGAACGTAAACGAGCCAAACGGAGCATGGCATCAACAGAAAACAAGAAAAGTCACCTCGAACGTGTTATGAGATGGTCCTGCTTAACTTCCAGAAATGAAGAATAAAATACGAAGCGAAAATGTTTTGCACGCATAAAAAAATATTGACACAGTAAATTTGTAACTTGTAAACATATGATTTGTGAGTGATTAATTAAATGAGTCGATTTTAAACAGAATTTTCCCTTTTAAATCCTTGAAAATATTCTGTGAACTAATTCTTCTTTCAATTTGGTAGGATAGCCTGAGTTAGTTTAGGTTGGTTGCTTCATGTTTTATAGAAGTAGAAAAAATATTAATTTTTCTATACCACTGATGTTCAGCTTTCTTAATTATTTATTAAATGGAGCTTATTATAAATTTGATACCAACCCAAACAGAATGAATGAAAAGGTAAAATAATTTCTGTATCATTCCATGGTACTTAGGCAACGGTACTTAACTTTGAGTTGAATTGATAGTAAGACGTAGATAAAACTTTGTTAGTTTTGCTCTTAACTATTCATAGAAATTAACAGTACTTGCATGTTTTTTTTTCATCACTAACACACAAGATTCAATGTTGAAAACCAATTTCCATTTTGAAGCAATGGCTTTTAAGAAAATATTTTAACGTGAGTAATAGGGATGCTTAAAAAAGAAAGTTTTTAAACGCAATCACGGTAATTGTCACACGCGAAAGATGCAGGTTAGGTGAGACCTAAAACTATTGCAGTAATGATTATGTGTGTCACGATACCACACATTAAAAATTTGTGGGAATCTTACAAATCATCATTTAAGAGCCTGTTCAATTTTACGTTATGTTAATATAACCGTGTGTATGTTATACCATATTTGATAATTTATTTAGTTATAAGTTTCGGTTTGTTTTTCAAGCTCAAGTTCATTCTTATTTTGGGAACCCAAAATACAATATTACGTATCGGTGGATGATAATCATTTGTAGTAATCTAGCAGTTAAAGTTGTGGAACGAGAAACGAAAACAAAAGCATATTCAAAAGAAGGGCTAGGAGCGGCACAAAAACTGGATCCTGCGCAACGTGTTAAAGATGAAATACGAACATGGTTCACACAGTCGATAAACTCGCTGAAAATACAAATCGATGCTTACGAGAGTGAAGTAGAGTCGTGATTAGCGGGTAAGAAAAAACGCTTGGATCGTGATAAACAGGAACGGATGGATGAACTTCTAGGGAAACTTGAGAGGCATAAATTCCATATAACAAAACTTGAAACAATACTTATATTGCTGGATAATGACGGCGTAGAAGTTGATCAGACTCGTCGAACAAAAGAGGACGTAGAGTATTATATAGATTCCTCACATGAGCCCGAATTTCGAGAAATTGAATTTATCTATGACGACATTATTGGCTTGGACGATGTCGAACTTTCTGGAACTGGTATATCATTAGGAATACCATCATCTGCGACAACAGACAGTAACAACAGTAACGAGACTGGAGGATCGCCTAGCAGTTTAGAATCAGGAACAAGTCCGGTGCAGTCGCCTGCTGCCCATAATTGCAGTAATGCAAATAATTTGAATTACAGTAGTGACTCGACATAAGTGGAATTTACAGCAGCTGACAAACGAAATAAGAATGAAAATAATGCCAGTAGTAAAACCGACAGCGTGAGAGCGAACAATAAAGCCGATGCTAATTCAAATTCGTCGAGCACGAATAGTTCTGGTTCCACAACACAAATTAAAATTGTTAGTTCAACGCCTAGTAAAAACCAATCTCATGCTGCTAACTCGTCAAATACAACGTCTATGTCAGTGATAAATAACTAACAGTGACTGCAAATAATATTAATTCGAATGCAACAGGAGTAAATGCTCAGCCACAGTCTGTGATTCAAGCAACACCACCAATTGCATTTGCCACTGTCGCGAAAAATAACCCATCACATCTCGAAAGTGATCATCATGAGCAGAACTCGTTTACACTGACAACGTCAGCAGTTGGGTCACAGCATCCTTCGGTGAATAGTTTACCACCTAATTCCACAGCGCCGGGTTCACAGCAATCTAATGCCGCACATTCGTCGTCTAATGGTGCGACGAATGCGATTCCTGTATCCACGTCCGCAGCACATGCACATCCGAATGTTGCGGTAGGATCATCCTCGGGAATAGCACCAGCCCCTTCGATAACAGACTCCTCATCATCCTCATCTTTGAGTACTTCCAAGAGTAACAGCAATACTGTCATAGTGAGAGTACGAGCGATAGCGGGAGTGGCATTGGCTTGTGTTGCTGGTGCTGTTGCCGGAAGATTGTCGCAAGGGGGAGTCTATTATTCACCGCCACTGGGACCACGTCGGGGGGAGATCGAACGGAAAGTTTTCGCGGGGGACATCGCTTGTGTTCATATCGAGAATTTTATTGCGAGTGCGTGCAAATAGTTGGAAACAAAATCCATTTTTTGAAAATTTTTGTTGGAAAAATTGTTAAACAAATTTTGCAGTGTACATTCGTGTTTGAGAAAATGCTTGCGAATTTCTAAAGTACCAAATTATAGTGCTTCGGCCAATGAACAAAGTTAATTTGTTTGCACGCGATATTGCCATTGTTGAACTTCTCCGTGGCTTACGTTCTCGTCACCTCGATAAGAGTCGTGGGATTCATCTGCATTCTTGCCGTTTATAACTTTTAAGCACTGTAAAGGGATCAGAGCGAAAGGGGGATAAAAGATTCGAAGAAAGTTTTCTCGATGTTCCAGGCCGGGGTTTGAAAAGTGTCGTATGCGTTTTCGCGACGAAGAAAAAGAAAAAACCGTTTTGCATTGTGTTTCTCCAAAACTTTGATTTTTGCTGGACGGAATGCGGAAATCGTGGCTTTGAGAAGTTCCGGGCAAAAATTTTATCAGGTGGAAATGAACCGTTAGCGTATTAGGATATTCCGGATTCTAGAGGCATTTCAAATACGCTCTCCAAAATTATCGGCTGTTTCTCTATTTCTCAATCGTTTTTACAAGATCAGGTCGAATGCGGTGAACCATCTATTGTTTTCGCGATTGCCGAGGCAAAATCAATTGGAACATGACTTATCTTAGAAAGTCATCAAAATACATGAAACAAGAAAGTAAATTTTAAGAAATGAAAGCTGCTGACTCACCTCGAGGATGTGCATTTTGGTTTTAATCAAAAGAAGATAACATCGTCAACAGAACGCAGTGCACGCCATTCACATATTCTATCGGTGAATCTTCAGAGGTTTTAGCAGAAAGTAGCAGTAAAACCTAATCACAAATTTCAGTACCGCAGAATTCGCAATTGTAACGTAAATAACAGTGAATTTGGTGCATAAATATAGTTTTTCACCGTTCATCTCACGATAAGTTTTCACTCGTTCCCATTCAATTTCCCATCAGCGAAAATCACTTTTCCGTGTGGGCAGCAAAGTGCGAGATATCTAGTTTGGAAGCGCGAATCTATTCGCCTATGTATCTTTCGTATCATCCTCTAGTCCTCGACAATCGGAGAAAGCATTGAGGCAAATTCATGCAAATTTCGAAAGCAAATCACGTATCGGAAACCAAATCGGTGCAAAGCAGAGTTCGGAACAGCAAACAGATATTTTTCAATCAACATTAATTTTAGTTCACGTAGAACACTGTAACTAATTTGTTGTCGTAATCATACGTAAAACGTGTCGGAGAAGATTTGTTGACCGCAGTAAGAGTAAATAGAGACCGAAAAAATCGCATTGTGATCAATTTAATGTAATTAAGCTTAAATTTTAAATAAAACAAATAATAATACAAAGTTTGCAAGCCCTTACATGCCCCGAACACGAGCGCTCGTAGGAGGAGGTTTGGGTAAGTACCCTTTCTATCCAAATTTTTTCTGCATGTTTTTTTCAGTTTTTTGCCCTAAAAATTTTATATACAGATATAAAAAAATATTATTTTTTATTTAAGTATATTGATTAAATTATTTATTATATTATTTTCTACTTTACTATATTTGTTTCCGAAAATTCAGTTGGATGCCATTTTTTTTTTTCTATATTAGTAGTTGAAAACGTCGCCTTCATATGAATTGAACTCAAAATGGAATATGTATGTATGTTTACCAAGAAAATAAAATCCATGCTTCGTTAAGTTGAACCGGCAGTCTTTCCGTTCCTTCTCTTAGGACCCGGTACGATGGTAGGCTCTCCACAAATGAGCCAGCCATCGGGCATTAATTAACTTCTTTGTTTCAGGGTACTTAGCGGGTTGAGTGGCCCAAGCGGAGTGCCTCTTTATGATATAGAGTTATGTAATCGAATTGCATAATCCTATGGCATAAATTGGTCACCGGGGTACTTCTCTTCCACTCAGAATAGGAATACCTCGCCATTGCAATAATTATGGATTTAATCCGGTTGGGTGGATGCGCAGGGGCTCCATCACCACCCGGTTGCCCCTCTCTCATTTGTGGGCCATGAGCCTCTTCGGGTAAGGACGAGGTTATCCTGCTTCCGCTTCTTTTTACTAGTTTCTTTTGTTCCATGAACAAGTCAGTTGCCCCTGGTATAGTTACCTACACTTTTTGCGACTTCGGTTGCCTTGCTTATGTTCGACCCCAGAAATTCGTGAATGCGAAATTCTTTGTAGTGGGTCCTTGTGCTGGGGAAACCCGCCCCACGACACCGCAATGCTAGCCTGCCAGCGCATACACGCGTCCCCAGACAAGGGCATTCTCGGCAGATATTGACACCTTCTTCTGCCGAGGCAGCAGACCATCGCTGGACTCCTTCACGGACTTTTGAATTTACCTTCATCACTACACATTTCATTGAAAAATTCTAAGAAACTCTTCACCTTTAGGGTATTGTAAAATCATTTACTAAAATTACGTCCTGTCCGCCCGTCCGTCCGTGTGTCACACCACTTTTTCTCGCAAACTACATAAGCTAGTAACATAAGATTTTGTGAGTAGGTGCAAGGTGATGCCCTCTTCAAAGTTTCACCACGAAAAATAATTTATAACGTCTTCAAGGGGGAACCTCCCCATATAGGGGAGTAGTCCCCCCAAAAAAATTCATTTGATATCCATATTGTCTATACGCAATGAAATTTTTTTTTCGGGGGCCCCTCCCCCATACTTTCTTTTTTAAGCATCCCTATAATTTGCTCACATTAAAACATTTTCTTAAAAGCCATTGCTTCAAAATGAAAATTGGTTCAAAACTTTGAAGCTTGTGCGTTAATGATGAAAAAAACATACAAGTACTGGTAATTTCTGTGAATAGTTAAGAGCAAAACTAAGAAAGTTTTATCTACGCTTTACATTCAATTCAACTCAAAGTTAAGTAACGTTTAATAAATAATTAAGAAAGCTGAACATCAGTGGTATTGAAAAATTGATATTTTTCCCACTTCTATAAAACATGAAGCAACCAACCTTATTCCAAGCAAAACTAACTCAGGCTATCCTACCAAATTGAAAGAAGAATTAGTTCACAAAATATTTTCAAGGATTTAAAAGGGAAAATTCTGTTTAAAATCGACTCATTTAATTAATCACTCACAAATATTTCAATATTTCAATATTTTTTTATGCGTTCAAAACATTTTCGCTTCGTATTTTATTCTTCATTTCTGGAAGTTAAGCAGGACCATCTCATAACACGTTCGAGGTGACTTTTCTTGTTTTCTGTTGATGCCATGCTCCGTTTGGCTCGTTTACGGTCCGCAAGAACGTTTTTGTAATGTTGGTATTTTTTTTGAAAAAAGCATCCAGTTGAAGACGATGAAGATTCTGATACTGCAATTGTTGACGCTTCAGCCACATCAAACGTGTATTCTGCACCTACTAATGCTGTCGATGCGCTGCTGCTGTAACTATAAGATGAACTATTACTGGTTTCATCATCCACGCAATACCCTAAATCACTTTCTGCAATTTGCAGCATATCACTTTCAACTTCATCATAGTCCTGGTTATCCTCTTCATCACTGCTATCGCTTTCTTCTACCACTTTGATTTCGCTCAGCTCCTCTAAATTACACTCCAATTTCAAATCCTTTAAGTATTCTTTTGAACAATCCAGAGATGTATCGGAACATTCCTTATATTTGTTAGAAATCTGTTTCAACACTTCCGAGAGGTCTATTCTCATGTGTTGCAAATTTCGATCAATGGTGTTGGTGAGGGAGCCATCTTCGACTATTGTGTTGTTTGCCATGATCATGTACGAATGATACTCCTTTCAAGTGTTGCTGTAACTACTGCTGAAATCTTTGGCGTTGTGCTTACTTAAGTCGGTAACGTTTAAAGATACTCGAAATGATTTAACTAGGCGATATGAATTCCATCGTTATTTTATCATTAATATCCATTATCCATTAATATCCATTTTTACAACCAGGTCCATCCTGATAACAGGTACGAGGATATTTCTGAAATTAATTAAGCCTTAATACAGGTAAAAATTTAGGAGTTGGTAATTAAGTTTTGGAAATACTTAAGTCGTTGCTTGATTTAGTCTCAACAATTAGCGGTGTAATAATTACATAGCTTAATGACTTTCGAAGAGTTACGCTATTCAAGGGAAGTCATTTAAACGAAGAAAGGATTAAAAAAATTTTTTGATTTTTGAAGGAACAAGAATTTTCATTTCAATCAAAATCTATCTAATACATATATTTTGCTTCTATCTACTGCTCAACAATGAAATCGATAAATTGAACCAGAAAGAAAGAAGTTTGTCTTCTTATTTTGCCGAATAGTTGCCACTTTGTCATGCTGACTAATAACTAATTTTAATATAGAAAAACATCTAAAACTCCATTGTCTTCTTAAACTAGAAAATATACCATGTAAATTGCTGCATCTTGTTTATTGTGATTAAATTTTTCTTGCACTTTATGGACCCAAGAGCTTGATGTTGTTAAATTCAATTTTGAGCTAGAACGTAGTACAAAGGCCATCTTTTCTGCACATTTATATTATTGCTAAGGAAATTAAATTTTTTATTTGAAGGTTTCTGATTTTTTGGTTGAAAAATACCCAATTCTAACAGGAATGTCACCAAAATTTTCTTACACTCTTGATTTTCTCGCACTTCTACGCTGGTTTAAGGTTGTCAAAATGTTTCGGATTGGTTCTGCAAAGTTTCTATTTGACCACTGCTTTCGAATTTTACCAAAGTTTGAACTTAACAGTTTTAACATTTTCTGTAGAAACTTGGTTTTACGGTCAAACGAACAAACATGCTGCGAAACTAAAAGGTTTCCTACTGAAGCTACAAATGTGCTATATTTCAAAGAACAAGTAGATTGAAAATTTTGAATACAATAAAACATTGATTAATCGTCCGAATCAGAAATGGAAACGCTATTGGCTCCATTAATATTATCAGAACACATAAAAAACTAATGTCGAGAGGAAGAACTAAATTGAATTACTCTGGTAAAATATAGCCAAAAATAACCGAGTTTACAAAGACGCTTATGTAGTTTCTTAAAAAAATAAAATAAAGCCTTCTTAAATTACCTCATCACGGAGGATAGGATGGGGCTCGAAAGTTTCAATTTTCAAGTTTTTTCAACAACACAAAAGTCCTCTTTTCAATGTTCGCTACATTTAATGTGATCAAAATTATCACCTATCAAATTTTCTGTAAAATATTTTATTCATTATTATCCTTATTTGCCAGTTCTTTAAAATTAAGCCCAAGAAAATACAAAATATAGGAGCCTCAAAGTCTTTATTTTCAGAGGGTGTATCGTAGAGAACATTTCATTCCTGTTAAAGTATGAGGTTATTGAATTTCCCGTAAAATATTTATCCATTTGTATTCACATTGTGCACCAAAATTCAAATTTCGTGCAAGAATAATATATAGAGAAGAAGAAGAAATCGAAATTAATGTTTTTTTAAAGTTTCTGGCCGATCTCTGAATTCTGTTTTAGATTTCTTCAAAAGCCTGCTATTTGAAATTCTACAACTTTTGATTTCACCAGTTTTCTGTTAAACTGACATGCTTAAACATTCAGGCGCCAAAAATTATCATCATTCCATTGAGTCCTCAATTTTCTCGCTGGAGGTCTACTTTGTGCTCTACCCTTCTTTTAGGTTTTCTTCCATTCTTTTCACATAACCCGTCCATGCGATTTGTGGATTGTTCACGCAAGGAGATACAGATGGTTCCTCAAACAGCTCATACAACGCATCTCCCAACTCTGTTCGTTGTTTCTCTGGACCGTAGATTTTTCAGGGCAATTTGGTTTCAAACACGTCCCGTACCATTTTGCATTCGCTTATTGGGACCTTCGTTTTACTTCCATATTACAGCACAAGTTTGACTAGTGATTTGAAAATTCGAACTTTATTATGCCTGCATATAACCTTAGACCTTAGAATGGGAAAAACCAAGTAATTTATTATATTTACAAAGTTTAGGCGGCGTCCAATTTCACACTTTTCTGTACCTCTTATATTCAGGTTGACTCCAAGACAGACGAATTACTCCACATTTTCAAGGTTCTAGTCTCCTACTGTCAGGTTTTGTGGGGCTGAAGTGTTTTTCTTCATTTGAATCATGAATTTAATTTTAGTTTATTTATTTCAAAATGTATTCTAAATTCAAGTCAATTAATTAAATAGCTCTAAATGCAAGATCATACAACTTCAAAGTAACGAAGATAATAAAGAAAGAAGATTACGGTTCTACCTCTTTGTGGCACTACAAGCCCTCCCGATCCTTCGTTTTCTGTAATAAGTGCTTCCAACTATCTTGGTCAATAGACCGCGTCCTCCAGTTTTGAAATCTGAACAGCGATGAACTGTCTTCGTTGGCCGAGTTAGACCAACGTTTCCTCAGTTTCTCCACTGGTCTTGTAGGTATCCGTTGTTTGTTCATACAATGCACACGGCCTTCCCATTGCAATTGTCACAGTTTTACGATCGTTGAGACCCTTGGCTCATCAGAAATTTCATGAAATTCATGGTTGTATTCAATTTAACTTTGGAGTTTGTATAGTTTCGCTATGATTATCCGCCTCAGAACTTGTCCTTTAAAGTTGCTCAATATGTTTGTGGATAATTGGATTAGGATTCATATTTTTCACGCATAGCACAACACAAGTTTAACCACAGATTTTTACACATGTTGCTTTGTTTTCTTGTGCACGCAATAGGTCTTCAAATTCACCACAACTGAAAAAAAAATTATTTACGAGCTGTTTCCTTCGACCTATTTTATCTCCTTCATTAGCGGTTCTCATTAAAATTTGAGTATTTAGGTGCCACTAAATACTCAAATTTGTCCACATTTTTAATAATGTATTTGACAAGTATAATATTTTGGGTGTTTGAGGCTCTTCAGCTCTCATTGATTTGAAGCCCTACTAGTTTTGCTTCGCTGCCGAGTTTCAGGAAAATTTATTTGGCAGTTGTTAGCAACCGTGAGAAAATGTTCAACTCATCCGCATATGCCACCATTTGGCTTGACTTCTATAGTAACATACCTACTTTATCAACAAGTAGCTTTCTTATGACATATTCCAGAGCCAAATTGCAATGGAGCGAGCCCATCTCCCTGCTTTAGTCCGATATTTGTGTCAAAGGCATCGATTAAATGGTTATTGATGCGGACTTATAAAGTTGTCAAGGTCATTGTCATTTTGGTAAGACGGACTTATTTGGTTGATATACTAATGCAAAGCATTATTCGGTACAAAACATTACTATCGATAGTGTCATATGCTGCTTTAAAGTTAACAAAAATTTTGTGTAAGTTTATATTGAACTCCCAGCATTTCTTAAGTACCTGCTTGATTGTAAGCAATTGGTCTATCGTAAAGCTGCCGGCGTTAAAGCCACCTTGATACTCCCGATAATACTGCTGGCATATGATCTGTTTTTTGAAAATATTTTAAACACCATGCAAAGTGATATGCCTCTTTAGTTTTCGCACTGTAACTTGACACCTTTTTTTAGGGATAGGTAATATAATCGATTGGCTTCATTGGTGAGGCATATGATCTTATTTTCAAATGGACTGGATGACTTTTTAGATGGCTTTTTAAATACTGCTGTCACCATATTTCCTAAGCTCCACTGGAATCTCATCGATGCCCGGCACTTTATTCTTCTTTTGGGCTTTGATGGTGGAATAAACTTTATCCAGGGTTTGTGGGGCCAATGGAAGCTCTCCAGGAATACTTATATGCTCCATTGCTCTGTAGCTTTGCGGAGGATTAAGGAGAATCTTCAAATATGATGCCCATCTTTCCTTGATTACGATTCCATCAGCGGTAATGTTGACGATGTCATCACGGCAGAACATGATCTTAGGCTTGCGTTGTTGCACGCTAGACTTTCATCGGTACTTCTCAATAGGTTGTTATCGTATTTTCTTTTCTTAATTCTAATTATCTTATCCGCTATGTTTCTGAGATTTTCATAATTTTCTCTTTTCATCCTGATTTTCTTATCTGAATTACTTTTGTACGCCTGATTCTTCTTGGCTAACGCAACATGGCACTCATCATCGAAAAAATCATTTCAATTGTGTGGCGCTTTATGTCTGATGGTAGGTTTTGCAAAAGTCTAAATTTTCGCATTTACTTCCACCCATAGCTCGTTGCTTGTTTTCAGCGACATGTTTAACTCTCCAGTTCCTATATCATATTCTCTGTTAAAACTTTGCTCTAACTTAGGTTTTCCGTATGCTAACATCCAAAATTATGTAAAATTTTTTTTTTTTCAAAATTATTGCTAAGTTTAGCTACGTTTTAGTACTATGCCCTATGGGGTGCACTTCTTATTTTGACCGTCGTGTGGAAAAAGAGTTATCTCGAGGTCATTGATATTTGAGCCGGACTCTAAGACGGCTATTACTTCGTCTAATGGAACCCTGGAAATAAAACAATTTCGATATTCGAAATGGTTAGCTACTTATATGTAGCAGGTGAGGTATGAGAACCTATTTCAAATAACAATAATCGTTGAAATTCAAAGATAAGTAATATAAACAGTCAAAGATTCATCAAAAGACAAAGGTTGACTAAAGTCCTAGTGCACCATGCAGGGTATACTGTTGATTAAGTTTATGTTTGAGGCAAATGATTTATGTGCTCTGCAATATTTTTGGACACATAGAAGCAAAAACTACTTCGAAACTAAAAGAACACAAATAAGCAAGAACGTACGTTTTTCTTGACATGATGATCAAATATCAACAGGCTGCTCTGATGACACTTCAAAATAGGAATGTGACTGACTTTGGATGCACGTTGATTAAGTTTATGTTTAAGGCAAATGTTTTATGTTTTCTGCAATATTTTTAGACACATAGAACCAACAACTACTTCGAAACTAATAGAACACAAAAAAGCAAGAACGTACGTTCTTCTTGACATGATGACCGAAAATCAACAGGCTGCTCTGATGACACTTCAAAATAGGAATGTGACTGACTTTGGAAGATTATTGTCAATCTCGATCAAAGTCTAGTGGCTTGGGACAACAGTGGAACATTTAATAGCTAGTAAAGACTGCATGAGAAGCTTTGAAGCTCACAGACAAGTCAGTTGAGCTTTTTAAAGCAAACAAGAAGAAGTGCACCCTAGAGGGTGCATTAGAAACTGAAGAGCTCATAGGTCTCCATGAATTTTTTTCGCCACAGATGTCGTTTGGAGTCTTTCAATGTTGAATTGCAGGAGAGGGCTGATCTTCACCAAATACGACGTTGAAATACAACTAACCTTTTGAAGGTTTGTTTGGTCTAGCAATGATCCAAGTTACAATTAGCGCCCGGTATGTATGGACGTCAAGTATGCTTGCGGTCCAACGTTGTTGGATCAGAAGATGGTCGATATGGTTTTGTATGTATTTCTCAATGTGGTAAACAACGCGAGCGTATGACTAGATTCATGCTACACGCCAAGTCAATCAAGCGCTGGCCTTTGTCATTTATTACATTGCAGAGGCTGTAGCCCCCAGTCGTTTCCCAATGAGATATCTCTATCATCCATAGGGGATGAACCAATCGTCTTTTCAGGTGTACGATGTTTCGTTTGTCTCGTCGTCCTTTTATTCGGTCGAGGCGTGTACATTTATCAGTCTAATTTTAAGAAATTTCACTTTGAAATGGATCGCACACAACTGTTCATTGATTGATTTTAAAACAATATCGTGCGATTTGACTGATCGGTTGTAAACGACCCTTAACAGAGCCAAGATTGTAATTTCCAGGATATGTCACATTCTTGTTTTTGGGTGTGCGGTCTTTGCCATAAGGACAATCCATTCAAGGCTCTGTTGCAGCTTTCCAAACAATGTAGAATTTTTCAGAGATAAGGAGTTAGACCTTCGCCCAACCTCTGTTCCGGCGGCAAGGTTATTACTTTTGATTCCATTATCAGGCGCGGAAGACTTATAAGCTTGGTTGTTGATGAAAGTTTTAAATATGCCAAGAGATTATATAAAGGACCAAGACCCCGCTGGGTGTGCATATGAGGTAAGCGTAGTAGGAGACAGTGGAAGCAAGTATTATATGTGCATGAAACAAAAAATTGAATGGGGATCTATTAAGGCAAGCACCGTTGAATGTACGAATTTGCTTGCATAAATTTTGAGGTGAATGACTCTAATGAAAATTGAGCAAAAGACATTTGCCATTTGGGTTTGAGAGTAGGAAGCTTCCCCATATCACCAAGCCTATACGTTGAGAGAAAAGAAACGTGTTTTGCAAATGAATTGCATCCTTTAGCATTTCAAAACATTAACAATCTTTCTGACACGGCATGGTAGACTTCAGTTATACGACCCACCTACAAAACCACGCACACGGACCCGACGCTATGACAAACTCAATGAGATTACTACATAAACAAAGTAAAGCGCCGAGACTTGACATACTAGAAAGGCTTGAAATATATAAATAGAGAAAAACCTATATAAAATCATTTCCTTCCACGCATTCTTTAGACACTGAAGATGACTCAAAGGAGTCGAAATGCGTCTGTTCACACAACAAAGCAAGGCATGTTGGCTTTTGAAGAAAAAGGCTCGAAAAATCTTGAAACCGTGGGCATAAGAGAGACAGAATGTAATAACAGAAGATAAATAATTGACAAAAAGTAAAAATTGTATGGGGCTAAGCGAAGAGAGACAAGAGTTAAAAGTGACTAACGTTGACGCTACAGGACCTAGCAGAGAAGCCAAAAAAGAGGCAAACAGGAATATTGAACTCTAAAATTTTCTGAAATACTCCTAAGATAGAGTGATCCACAGAGTGAAAAGCTTCAAAGGAATCCGTTAAAATGACTCAATTTTTTGTTGCTGACCAAGGGCTGCTACAATTTGATGTATAAAAATAGAGTGAGTTTGTGAAGGTATATCTACCTCTGACACAACTATGCTGTTGATTTGCCAAGGATGGAGCCTGTACAGTGCATCATGGGCTATTTTTCACGGATTTTACCGAAATAAAGAAGCGAGATATAGAGCAATAGTTTGAGATGATGAATTGTATCGACGAACAACGGATACCCAAGAAGGTATTCGTTGGGAGAACTGAAGACCGACGGCCATTGGGGAAACCGAGGAAACACTGGTTTGACTCGGTCGACAAAGACAGTTCATCGCTGTTTGGATTTCGGAATTGGAAGACACGGTCAACGGACCGAGACAGTTGGAGGCGCTGTTTACAGGAAGCGAAGGCCCGAAAAAAATGTTTAAGGGTCACCCTTAAACTTCATCAATATTATTTTTACTGCTTTCAAGACGGAACCACTTTTGAACTTCTCACTAGATTTTATGTTTCTACTTCATGTGGTCTGCGAGAAAAATTGCTATGAACAACAAACGGACGGACAAACGGGCAGACAGGACACGATTTTACGGTATTGTTAAAAAAGGTTGCTTTTAACTCAGGTGTCGCATATGGACAAATAGAGGACATCCATATTTATATAAATTAATAAAATATTGAATACTTGAGAATGAGATCCCTTTCTATATTGCTTGACTCTTCACAATTCAAATGAAATGCATATTAAATGCTTACCATTGATATGCGTGGTATAGTTCAAGTAATACAAACATACATAGATGAACTACTCTCTAAAATCGAAATCGTAGCCAAGAATTCTCTTCAACACGCTATACCTTTTATGCATACATAAACACACCCTATCTATCTTTTACCTAAATCCCGTATCCAGGTATGTGTATTGCAAATTGATTCCATATCAAACAATCCATGCAGATTGCAATCGTTATTTAATTTTCTACTTCAAAGGGTACAATTTCCTTGTAAAAATCTTGAAAAACTATTTTCCTTCCACTTTAACATTGTTGCTGGTGCTTATTTCTTAGTAATTTGATATCTTTCCAATTTCAATCAATGTTCCTTTTCATGAAACTACAGGACTGAAAAAAGGCAAATAACAATGAGCTGGAAAAAAAATCATCAATGGGTTTTTCTTGTGAAGAAACAATTTGCCTTATAAAAGTGTACTTAAAGCAAAACAACAGATGAGTTCAGAAATAGGCATTGCCTTTTGATGTTTTCAGAACGATATGGTGAGGATGAAGATGAGAGATCACCAGAGAGGAATAGAGCGTAACATTGAAAATTCAGGAAGGTTTGAATACATTTTTAGCATAGTTCGGTTGAAACTGTCCATTCCCTCAAATTCGTTAAGTTGATGTGATATAACACGTTTGAAAAGGTTATCAATGAACTTTGATTTAGGTTCAAGTTTTCAAATTTTTATAAATATATTAGAGTTGTCTTTAATTTTCGTCGAACTCAATTTGCTTAACAATGACATGTGTCAGCCTTAAAAACCATTTAGCTAATGTTGTGTATTAGTTGATGTTAGGGTCTTTATTTATTTATTCTTTTTTCAATATAGGACCAATTTTTGCCATTCCCTATTCTTCCTACCAATCCAATTTTTAGGGTTTTGTAAAATAATGTTACAAAACTCTACTGTAATCGTAACCTGTAAGTCTATCAGTCCGTCCGCGTGTCGTAGCAATTTTTCTCGCAAACTACTTAAGCTAGAAACATCAAATTATATATGTAGGTGTAAATTGATGCTCTTTACAGAAAAATTTTATAAATTAAAAATTCCATCAAAAGTAGCCAATATGGATATCAACTGAAAGGTCCTAATAAGAGCTTTTAAATTTTGACCTCTAAGGTATTTGTTGTTATTATTTTTTTCAGACCACAGGTGCCCAATCGCGGGGGGGCTAGGCACAAATTTTTCGAGTATTTCCCCTCCCCCAAAGCAAAAAATGTCTGTTTAAACTGACCTCCCGCGATTGGATGAGCACAATAACAACAAATACCTTAGAGGCTGAAATTTACTCAAGTTTATTAATAATAGTATGATCTTCTTCTTCTTCCCCAATAAAATCGCATACTTTCCCTTAACCCTAGTAAGGTACCATTAACTGTGTGGTGCTTACAGGTACAGATGAGTAAACTTTACTCACTCGTGGATTTTCATGTCCCAAGGTGATAAGGGAGTCATTTATTATTTATAAATATACGATTAGTGCTTGAAAAACTTTATTATATAAATTAAAAAAACAAAACAAACATTGTTTGTACAAGGAAAAAATTTGTTAATTCTTGAATTAAGTTAAATTTGAAGAGTCAAGACATAATTTTTTTATATTACTATATTTAGGTTCGCAGCTTAAGCACCTTTTGACTGCATGTTCTCTGAAATTGGTGAACCACATTTGTGGTAGGTAGTGGTGTATCTATTTTTTAGGGTTTTGTACTAAAATACAAAACCCTATTGCATTCATGACCTGTGTCCGTCTGTCCGTCCGTCTGTATGTCACAGCACTTTTTCTCCGAAACTATAGAGGCTATAGCCATGAAACTTTGTGGAAAGGTCAGAAGTGGTGACTTCTTGAAAGTTCAAGGGTGGACAAATTTTTCAAAGGGGGTCGAGTAGGATGTCATTGGAAAGGTCTCCATGAGATCTTTTCAAAAAAAGTCTTAAAATTGCCTTATGAGTACCGAGGGGGGAAAGGGAAGGGGAAATGTACGAACTTTTCGCGTACCGCCTCCCCCCCTCGCGATTGGACACCTTCCATCCGAAAAATCTGAAAAAAATCATAAATGTAGACCTTAATGAGTACAACAACAACAAATACATGAGAAGTCGAAATTCACTCAACTTTGTTAGTAATAGTATGATTTATCGATTTTATGTCTTCTTGAATAAAATCTAAATGGTACCCTTAAATTAGCAAACAGATGACTATTTATAAAATTGATCTTTTCGGAAAGTTTCATAAAGATCGAATAGTATTTAACGAAGTTATAGCGATTTGAATTTTCCTGTTTTACTATGGAACTAACTAGCTATGGAGCCATATGTGCTTTTTACCGACTTAGACACTACAGCTTTGCTAGGATTTGTATGAACATTTCAGGAATGATAGTCATCATGAAGATGAGTACATACAATTGAAACAAGTCGAAGAGGCAGGACAAATGAAAGTTATCTATGAGAGCTTTTCAAAACAGTTCTTAAACTGACAGTTTTTGCTTCAGTGGGGGCACAGGGGGGGGGGATACATGAAAAATGTACTCCCTCCCTCGCAAATGGACACCCATGATCTAAAAAATCTGAAAAAAATATCAAGCGAGATATTAATGGGTATAACTTTAACAAATACCTCAGAAGTCAAAATTCTTTCAACTTTGTTAACAATAGTATGATCCTCGAACACGACGTGTTGCTTGATTTTATACATTGCTGGCTACTGCATTTTGTAAGTTGAGTACAAAACCCTTCTGACATGAGCATAGGTCTGTCTACCCAATTTGTTTTGTAGTTGCAAAAGTTGCAATCCTTTCTAGGCTCCTCTTGATTTTCTTGTATGCTGATATTTTGGCTTTCACCTATAACCCACATTTTAAAATTTTGGTTTATTTTGGGTTATTTGCTGATCTTTTTCTTTGAAACGGCTCAGTCAATCCCTTGCATTCAGTCAACATGAAGTCAAGTCTTGACATTGTATTTTGGCCACGACTACAAAGGTAACGATTGTATACTGTAAATGAATTTATTGTGGCTATATTTAACATGTTGCAAAAACAAGGAATGGGCCACCTTTTTGTTTTTTTGATATGGTTGGGGTTCTGACAAATCCAGTCAAAACTGTCTACTCTTCTTTTGTTTTGTTGTATACATGCACTATATCTGATTTGGCTGTGTCATCGTGAATACCACCTGAGACATGCATACAAATTACTAGTGTAACAAGTTTTTTACTAGTTGGTTTGTATAAAACGAATACCATGTCTTCATTGTATAGAAAAAATGAAGGAGATGCGCTTCGGTTTTGAAATTTTATATCCCTAGCTTGAGTAGGTAACTGTGGTTTATTCTTTTTTACTGTGGCAAGAGTAGTTATTTTGTTGTCATGAAGAAGACGTTGAACAAGCGGAATACTTGTAAACCAATTATTTAACGTGACGTTTCTGTCAGTGCGTTTCACATTTTGTAAAAGTTGAAGAACATAATATTCACCAGGGAGTATTCTTGGAGGCACACTTCCTTTACCAAAATACTTTGTTCCGGCATAGCAAGACATAATTATTTCAATCTTGTACTTATTGGGTTTAGAGGGAATGTATATTCTGAGTGGGCATCTACCTCCAAGCCCTATAAGTTTTCCATCAATTGTTATATAACTACCAGGTTTATAATTGGTTCTAAAATTTTGTAGAAGTTTTTCCTAAATAGAAGAAACTGGAGCAGTTTTAGTTAGTTCTCTTCTAGCTTGTCTAGTTGTCTTATCATTAAATCTTAGACAATTTAAGATGGTTTGAATCTCCTCTTAGTCATAGTTGCCCTGTATCTATCCTCACTGTAGGCAGTATCAAATATTATACCAGTTGATAAATGGTTATCTTTGAGTGCAGCAGAAAACACTAACAGGTCAAAAAATGCTTCGATTTCGCCCATTACTAAATCTGACAAGTTTGCGTGAGATTCTTGATTATACTTCTCTCCTTGCGTTCGCATTTCTTTATTTATGCTGCGCAAAATCTCTGAAAATATCTGTTGTGAAAAAGCTTTTGAAGCAACTTATTGGACATAAAGGACTGTTTTTTTCCGACTGCAGCTCTTTAGACGAAATTAATTAAATTAACTTCAGTCGCTTTGATCACCAATGAAAATATTTCATCAGGTTTTTCATAATCAGGAGTTGTTTCGTTTGTGCTTTCCTTCCTGTGATTTTTTTTATGCATTTTTTCTCTTCAGCTTCTTCAATATTTTAATTATTTTGTCAAACATTTCACCCTCTAAACTGATCTCCTCTGTCGGGTCTACCTCTGGAAAATATTCCGAATCTGCATCACTAGCTTCATCAATTTCAGCAATGTTGCACTCTAAATTATCCTCTCCTTCTTCCAATCCCAACTTTAGAAGAGCCTCCAATATTTCATATTCTGTTCTCAGAAGTTTTCACATAATTACACTGATCTTAAAACAATAAAAAATGGAGATAATAATATTTTATAAAAAGAATTATGATATTTAGGACATGAAGAATTGCCTCAACTAATTGTTCAGTGATCAAGATACCATTTAATGTTATATAAAATAAGCAACAGTCATTATGTGATCATATATTCATACATTTGGAAAATAAATAATTACGCATTAAGATATCAATGAGCAAAAGTTACTCACCAAATATCAGGCGCTACTGGTGCCGATGAGTGAAATGTACTCACACCTTTTTTTTCAATGCCTGGAGATAAAACAAAACTAAATACAATCAAATGCAATCAACACCGCAGATAACTTGTAACTAAATGAATGAAGCACTGCTAGGGGCTAACATCAGGTTGCTTACCTGCTGATCTAACAACAAAAATACCCCTAGTGTGAGTAAAAGTTACTCACAGTACCTTTCCAGGGTTAAAACCAATGAATTCCGATGTTTAAATAGTTTTATATAAGGTCCTCATACTTTGTCAGTTTGATGAAAATCAAATGATACGCACGGAAGTTACAGCCATTTGAAATTCCTCCAATTAAAATAACAATAACATATAATTTCGGTATTTTATGGACTCCCCATCGAATCACACACCGCAGCTTTGATTTGACTTTCTTCAAATTTTCAAATAAGATCAATAACATAAATATTTTTAGGAATTCATGATTTGAGTGATTTTTGTTATTTTGCAACAAGATGGCGACCTTTGAAAATAGAGAAACAATGGATTTTCTTTTTAACGTCAAGCTTTCGTTTGGTGTTGACATGTTCTTAACTCCACCGACTTTTAACGCTCTTTTTACGTGTTTCCTAACAGTTTGTTATAAAAGCGACGGCGTTCTTACAACTCGGTTGTCTTATCGGTCATTTCGCGTACAGTGCGCGATTGTATATCACTCGGTATTTCAAACACTTTACTTTTTTCATGCACTTATATAAACAATATTAATTTTCTTTGTTCGGAAGCCTGCGGAGCCGAAATCTGTTCTTTACGCAATTGCTTTTCTAAGATCTTAGTGACCCCGTGGGTTTTTTTTCGACTATTGAACTTCTTACCTAAGACTGAAACCGGATATGCGTAGAGCCTACTGCGTTGCTCTATAACTTATTTAGTGTCACCTGTATACTTTTCTTTTCCTAATTCGTGCTAAAGGTCTGCTTTTTCGGTTTGTGTTTGCGATTGCAAGATTAACCTTCGTATATTTTGCACATATCAATTATTGTGATCAATTGTGAGGTATTCGTAAGTCTCCTTCTTCTTCTTCTTAGCACTACAGCCCCTCTCGGGCCTTCGCTTAGAGATAGTTAGAGTATCTCATTTAAATGACCGTATTGATTTTTTTCGGAAGTTGGTTTGGTCAGTACCATGCTCCCGTGTGTCTGCACAGCTATGATATGATCTGATTAAATCAGTACATATCACCATTGAGTGAACACTCGTAGTCTGTTCGAAAAATCCCCTGAACTAAACCACGTTGTTCACCAACGAGATTTGAACTTGGGACCTTCGGTTTATGCGTCTCATGCTCTAACCGCTAGACCACACAGAGTCTCCTACTTTTTCTTTTTATCGGAAAATTTTTCTTTTTTTGAGCAACATTTCTTTTTATAATTTGAACATGGCAAATTGCTTGGTTCCCCCCTGCGTTAATAAGCAGGACAAAACACCCATAATTACATGTGGAGGTCTTTGTGGTCTTACTTTTCAAGTGAAATACGTTGATCTACCCTAAGCGATCGCAGACAGCATTAACAATCCGAACATCAGCCTTTACTGGCTTTGGCCAAAGTGTCGTGGCTCTCCTGTGTCATTATTCGTGGATAAATTGAACCAAGCGCAAACAGTAATCTATAACCTTGTTAATGGGTTCAATTCGTTGTGCGACCAGCTGGACTCAGCGCGTGGTGAATTATCGCTTCAACAAACCAGACTTGATCTACCTCCTTCATCGACTTTCAATTTAACCTTGCTGGCCTCTCAAGTGTTGCCAACATGATTTCAAGTAATTTGAAATCGACCATTATAACAAGAAGCAGGCGAGCGCTTCAATCCAATGGTTCAACCTCTGTTGCATCATCGCCATCTAGAAAAATTCCCGAGATCAATTCTGAAACTTTAAGTTCTTTTAGAGTTGTAGCGAAAAATACCTCTGTTAAACTTTGCAACCCACTGCATGCTACTTCGCCCCCCCCCCCCTTTACAAATCTTTATATCTAGATTAGACTACAACACATCGGTTGAAGACATCATCGATCATATTAAGTTTACATTGAATTTTATCCCGAATTTGCTCCAGTGCACGAAACTCAATCCGGACAAGAAGACGAACTGTTTAATTGCTTCCTACAAAATCACGGTTCCAGCCAATCTCAATTCCTTGCGGAAAAATGAGTTTTGTCCTCCTGAAGTACTGGTAAAACAGTTTTCTGCCAATCGGAAGCAACATAACTCTGTGTCTTATTATAACAGGAGAAACAACTAATAAGCCTCGCACCTTTTTGCATCTTAGACCATGTATAATCAAAATATCCGTGGTTTGAGGACCAAGACATCTGAACTTCGTATCTCTTCCATTATATATTCACATCAAATCATCTGTCTAACTGAGACATGGCTGACAAATGATATTTATAAAAGTGCGGTCCTTCTTAATCACCTGATTTTCCGCAGAGATAGAGATCGTGTGGGCATTTTCAAATTAGATTGAGGGGGTGGAGCCTCTTTTTTGGACGCTCTCTCGCTTCTTGTTTCTGTGTCTGCATCCCATGTAGCAGCTCTGCTATGGTGTATGAACTTTTGTTTGCGGAATTCCCTAGCTATATCCTTACTCACTTCCCATCTTCTCCTGTTTTGCTCTGTGTGGACTTCAATTTTTATTCCATTATTTGGGACTATGAGTATGTTTCTATACTGTCCGGAGGTAATTTTTCGTTACCCCATTCATCGTTTCTATCCGTATGCTCCTTCACTCAATTCAATACTAGGCAAATTCCAATAATAAACTTCTTGACTTTGTTTTTTTCCAATGGTGTTCCTTCTTTGGTAACCTTAACTTTGAAAAATGCGTTGATAAGTTCTATCTCTTTCTTTACCCAGCTCACCCCTTTGTTTCCCCCAAGGAGGCCTGAAAATGCTCCTTGGTTCAACTCTTATTTTGCCAAAGCAATTAAGGTGAAGGATGCATCCCGCAGGAAAGCTCTCTCTAGTAGCTGCTCTAAAGTTTACAATAGGCAGAGATGTTCTAACGCTAAGAAAATTCAAAGCTTGCTCTTCATGCTAACTTCAATCATATCAAAGTTGCACTAGAATCTAATCAAAGTCGCGCTTTTTGGTCTTATGTTAAATCTTTAAAGAGTTCTCATTATTTACCAGCTAGTTTCAGCTACAATGGCATTACGTCATATACCCCTCAGGAGTCCTGTGAACTCTTTGCTTCTTTCTTTTCTTCCTTTTTCCGCAATGCAAATGCTTCTCCATATTGCTATCCGTCTTCACTTTCCTTTTCCCTCTCCTGCAATTTATGCTAATCCCTTGCAGATTGAACTGCTCTTAAGGAGTCTTGATACCAATAGCGGTGGTGGCCCAGACAGCATTCCAAACATCCTTGCGAAATCACTATACTCGTTTCTCAGTATTCCTCTTTCAATTATTTATAATCTGAGCTTAGCTACTAGGATTTTCCTTTCCCAGTGGAAAATCGCCCATATTCTTCCTATCTTCAAATCTGGGGATCGCAATTCCATTTGCAACTATCGCCTTATACCTCTCCTTCCCTGTTTTGAGAAAGTCTTTGAAAAGATTGTTCTCGATATTCTTTTTCCCCTTTCCTCAGCAGACCTACAACTTGGTTTTGTCCGAGGTACGAGTAGATCGACTCTCACTAACTTGCTTTCTTTTACCCACTACATTGCTACTAACGTTTACTGTCAGCAACAAATAGACGTTATTTTAACGGATTGCTCTAAAAGGTTTGATTCTGTAGATCACTAAATTCTATTTCAGAAGCTTGAAAAGTTCGAAATTTCTGATTACCTGTACTCCTGCCTTCTATCCTTTGTTTGGGATCGCCGTTGTCTTGTCACTTTGAGCTCCTGCTTCTCCTTTACATTTCGCCCCAGTTAAGGTGTACCATGAAATCCTTAATTGGCCCCATTTTATTCCTACTTTTTGTCAATGATCTTCCCTCTATTATCACTTCCCCCTGTCTGCTTTATGCTGACGACTTTAAATTTTTTCGGGTAATTGACTCACAATGTGATGTTGATACCTTGCAAAGTGACCTGATGCGTCTGAATGAGTGGTGCAAATCAAACAATATCTTCTTCAATGTTTCCAAAAGCCACGAGTATTGTTCTCCTTTAAAAAATATCTTTTGCATAATCAGCGATGTCTTGATCCTCTACACAGGTGCTTGCCACTTTTAAAACTCGTTTGGCGGCAGCGCTACACAAAGTTTCCGGCCATAAAAACAACATAAACCCAGATGGCAATAAATACACGTTGTCGCATATAACGACCACAAATCTTGTCTTCTCCCAAAAGGATAGCTAGGAAATCCTTCGCGCAATCAAAGTAATGACGACATGCCGTGTGCAATCAGTCCAAAAAACCGCGAGCATCCCAAGTCCCGCACAACGCTAGCATCGCCGCGGTTATATAAAGGATGGAAATGCGGTAAGAAAAGCAGAATGCCTCACGACATGATACCATGAGCACTCTTTCACGTTTACTTCCGCGCAATATTCTGAAGTTTTTGTTTAAATAAAATTATTGTAATTTTTCGTTACTATAAATCTCGTAATTACTTTATCGATAACCACCGACCGCCACCGACGTCCCCCACAAAATTGGTGACCCCGACGTGATCAGAATGCCGAGTGACATTGTGCAAGGAGCCGCAAGTTATACATCCATGCGATTGCCCCCCTTTACCTCCGCTGAACCAGCGCTCTGGTTTGCGGCAATTGAGCGGAATTTCATGGTGGCGGGTATCACAACGGAGGAGTCGTAGTTCAATGCAATTCTTTCTGCTCTCGGCACTCACTACGTGACCGAACTGAAAGATATTGTGCTGAATCCACCAGCACACGAGCCATATAGCAAGCTAAGAGGAGAGCTAACTAAACGCCTTAGCACATTGCAGGAAGGAGAAGACGCGACAATTATTAGAAGGCGAAACACTAGGCGATAGAAAACCAACGCAATTTTTATGAAATCTGCGTTCTCTTCATGGCGACGCATTCAACGAGGCAACAATACATACGATCTGGACCAGTCACTTCCCGGCGCAGACGCAAGCCATTATGGCCACTCAGAAGGACCAGCCTCTCGACAAAGCAGTTGAACTTGCAGACGCGATCATATTACTGACTAGGAGGACAGATGGAAAAATTGCAGCAAGAAGTAGAAATGCTGCGATCGACGATTCACCCTTCCCGCCAAGATTACAGATGATCGAACTCACGTACTTGTAGTAATTGAAGAGCAAGTAATCACCAGGATGCAGGGGGTTTGTATTGGTACCATTCCAGATTTGGCTACGAAGCAAAGAAATGCAGATCAACATGTAAACAATCGGGAAACGCAAACGGCAATCGCTAATGGCGACCAGCGATTCTAGCCAAATAATCCGCCGCCTATTTATTGTGGACCGAGGAAGTCAGAAATACTTCCTAGTCTATACGGCCGCCGATCTATGCATGTTCCCTCGATCAGCAATCAAAAGCCCATTCAAGAAGATTTCGTATGAACTTGCTGCTGCTAACGGATCCACGATGTCTATCTACAGAATGACAGCGTTATCACTCGACCTTGGCCTACGGCGCACATTTCCATGGAACTTCGTCATCGCTGACTTCACCAAACCGATCACCGGAGCTGACTTCTTGGCACACTTTGGACTGCTGATCGATATTCAAAAAAGCCAACTCATTGACAAGGCAACGCAATTAACTTCAAAAAGTCAGGTGTTTCGCACCAACACACCTACTATTAAGGTAGTTTCTGGTAATACCTTATATCGCGCGCTTCTTGCTCAATTCTCGGATATCACGCGCCCCGATGGTCGCGCTCCATAGAGACGTCACAATATCAGGCATTACATCCAAACGACGCCTGGGCCACCAACACCAGCAAACCTCATCGATTAGACCCTGCAAGATCACAGCTGCATGCAGGGAATACGAAGCCATGGTTGAACTCGGCATTGCGCGTCCATCATCTAGCATCTGGGCAGCGCCAAAACATATGGCAACAAAACAGGATGGAGGTTGGCGACCTTGCGGAGATTATCGTGCACTCAATGCTCGCACAGTTCCAGATAGGTATCCGATCAGATACATCCATGACCTTGCACCGGCACTTTATGGCAAGAAGGTATACTCGAAAATCAATCTGGTGAGAGCGTATCATCTGATGCCAGTGGCCGAAGAGGACATCTATAAAACGGCAATAATAACGCCCTTAGACGACATTTTAGTGGCGTCCGAGACCTTGGAGGAACATTTAGAGCATTTAAGAGAAGTTTTCACATGGTTGGCAAAATACGGCATAGTCATCAACGTGTCAAAATGAAAGTTCGCTGGCAAAGAATTACCCTTTTTAGGGTTTTGTAAAATAATTTTACGAAACCCTTCTAAAATCGCGTCCTGTCTGTCCGTCTGTCTGTCCGTCCGTCCGTCCGTCCGTGTGTCACAGCAGTTTTTCTCGGAAACTACTTTAGCTAGAAACATCAAATTTTGTATGTAGGTGTAAAGTGGTGTTCTCTTAAAAATTCGAATACAAAAAAATTTTATAAGGTATTTAAGGGGGGTCTCCCCATATAGGGGAGTGACCCCCCGAAAAAAAATTTCATTGAAGGTGGCCGATATGGGTATCAAATGAAAGGTCTTGATGAGAACTTTTCAAAACAGGTCTTTGTTTGGCAAAGTTTGCTTCGAGGGGCACACAGGGAGGGGAAATACACGAAAAATTTGTGTCCCCCCCCCTCGCGATTGGACACCTGTGATCCGAAAAATCTGAAAAAAATCAGGAATGTAGGCCTTGGTGGGTACAACAACAACAAATACGTTAGAAGTCGCAATTCACTCAACTTTGTTAGTAATAGTATGATTTAACGATTTTATGTTTTCTTGAATAAAATCTTAACCGTACCCTTAAATTCTATGAAATTCAGTACATAGATGACTATTCATAAGGTTGATCTATCTATCCTGAAAGTTTCATAAAGATTGAATAATATTTAGCGAAGTTATAGCGGTTTGAATTTTCCTGTATTACTATGGAACAATATGCGCTGCATTTATTACTATGGCAACATATGGCTATGGAACAACATGCGCTTTTTACCGACTCAGACACTACAGTTTTGCTAGGATTTGCATGAAAATTTCAGGAATGATAAGTGTCATGAATATCTTTGCGAATCGGTTCAGCTAGTGGTATCAGTAATCGTAAAACAAAATGGTGGCTGTTTTAAATGCGAAGATTGAATAATTTTGAGTTATTTTTTCCCAACTTCAACGTTTAAGGTGCATGCTTTGAACACTTGATTCAATTTAATGAATGACTGAAGATGAGTACCCACAATTAATACTCATAAGCGAAGCAAGTCAAGGAGGCGGGAGAGAGCTCCTAGCAAAATGGCTTTGTAACCATTCTAGGATTCGAAAAAATTGGCCATGAATCGATGATAACAGTACAGGAAAGTGGCTCCTGAAAATAAAAATTCATCAAACGTAGCCGGTATGAGTATGAAATGAAAGTTTTCATGGGAGCTTTTCAAAACAGTTGTTAAACTGTCAGTTTTTGCTTCAGTGGGGGCACAGGGGGGAAATACATGAAAAATGTGTTTCCTCCCTAGCGAATGGGTATCTGAAATAATTATCAAGGGAGATATTTATGAGTATAACAACAACAAAAATCTCAGAACACGAAATTCGTTCAACTTTGTTAATAATAGTATGATCTTCGAATTTCATATTTTCTAAAATAAAATCGTTTCTTGATTTTATTCGATCTGGTGACTGCATTTTGTAAATTGAATACAAAACCCTTCTGACATGACCGTAGGTCTGTTTACCCAACTTGTTTGACTATCTCATCTCCAATGATAGCATCATACCAGTACCGTAAAAGTTCGAGACAATTCTCAGCTTCCCTCAGCCAACAACCGACAAGCAACTTCGTCGGTATCTGGGCATGATCAGTTTTTATAGAATTGGTATGCCAGGTTGCGCGAATACACAGGAACCGTTAAACAATATGCTGCAGGATATAATAAAAGGGAATGCCCTCCTCCAGTGGAAACCAGCAGCTGAAGAGGCGTTTGCAAAAGCAAAACGACACTTCGCGCGAGCAACGCTTCTTGCATACCCCAAAGTCGGCGGAGAAATAGGAGTATTTTGTGACGCTTCTGACATCGCTGTAGGTGCAGCTCTGCAACAACGAGTCGATGGCCATTGGAAACCACTCGCTTTCTTCTGTAAAAACTCAGCCCAAATGAGTGCCGATACAGCGCTTTTGACCGAGAAATACTGGCAATCTATCTTGCTATTAAGCATGATAGAAGCAAGGATTTTCACGGTCTACAGAGACCATAAGCCGCTGACATTCGCCCTCTGGCAGAAACTCGACAAGACGTCACCTCGTCAAGCTCGGCACTTTGACCTCATTGGCCAGTTTACAACCGATATGCGGCACATTTCGGGAAGAGATAACATCGCTGCTGATGCACTCTCGAGAATCGAGGAAATTGAAGCAACCATCAATTGCGCTGAGTTGGCAAAATCACAAGAGAATGACGAGGAACTAAAAGCTCTTTTGCGTTGGGAAACGTCTTTGCAACTCCAGCAAGTACATATCCTAGGAACGGACGCTCAAATTTTCTACGACACTTCCACAACAAAGGCCCGACCGTATGTCAGACCAGTTTTCAGGAGAGCTACATTCGAATCTATACATCGCCACTCTCACCCAGGCAGAAACGCACTTGCAAAGCTCGTCGGACAACGATTCGTCTGGCCGGCTATTAAAAAGAACTGCCATGAATGGGCACGAAATTTTGCACCACTTTCCACGCGGCTCGAACATATGCATATCGATATTATAACCATGCCGATATCAGAAGGAACAAGAGATTGTCTCACCTGCGTGGACCGTCTCTCACGTTGGCTAGAGGCCATACCGGTTCACGACGAGGAAGCTGAAACAGTTGCTAGAGCCTTCTGGGAAGGATGGATAAGCCATTTGGGAACTCCACTGCGAATCACCACCGACCAAGGGTGCCAGTTTGAATCGAATTTATTTCGTTCACTCAACCGTCTGGCGAGAAACAACCACTTGCAAACCACCTTATATCATCCCCAAGCCAACGGGATAGTAGAGCGTTTTCATCACCAATTAAAAGAGCGATCCGATACCACTAGCACGAACAGTGGACTAAAATCATACCCAGCGTCATCATGTGCATCAGACCAACTATCTGCGAAGACTTAGGTGCATCTCCTTTTGAGATGTTATGTGGATAAACCATGCGACTGCCAGGAAAATTCTTCGAGCCTGCACGAGCAGTCAATGAGCCAGCACAATTCATCGAGGAGTTACGACGACACTTCGAGCAAATAAGACCAGTGCCAATAAGCCGACATGATGCACGCACATAGTTTATTTTCAAGGACCTTGCTACAACAACTCACGTTTTCTTAAGACATCACGCCGTAAAAAATGCTTTGCAAATGCCATACGATGGTCCACACGAGGTTATCAAACGTGGCGAAAAGATATCACGGTATCAATCGATCGAGTAAGACCCGTGTCCACCTTGAACGAGATGACTCCAGAAGACCATGAAATCTTTATCAGCAACAAAAGAAATCAACTGAGGGGACCCCAACCAGATCCTACCAACAATTCTGTCACAGAAAGTTCAAGGTTGCAGCTACAAGGGCAGCAGCAACAGATACCTCGACGATCAGAACGACGCATTCGCTTCGTACAACGCTATCAAGCAGGATTCCAGTGAATCGTAAAGCACTCATCTTCAACGTGACTTCATAACTGGCAAGGGGGTGATGTGGCGGCCACGCTACACAAAGTCTCCGGCCATAAAAACAACATAAACCCAGACGGCAATAAATACACGTCGCCGCATATAGCGACCAGAAATCCTGTCTTCTCCGAAAAGGATAATTAGGAAATCTTTCGCACATTTGAAGTAATAACGACACGCCGTGTGCAATCCGTCCGGAAAAACCGCAAGCATCCCAAATCCCTCACAACGCTAGCATTGCCGCGGATATATAAAGGATGGAAATGCGGAGAGAAAAACAGAACGCCTCACTATATGATACGGCGAGCACTCGTTCACGTTTACTTCCGCGCAATATTCTGAAGTTTTTTTTTGAATAAAATTAGTTTTTCGTTATTATAAATCTCGTATTTACTTTATCGATAACCATCGACCGCCACCGATGTCCCCCACACTGGCATTAAAAATAAAATTTATGTATTAATTACAATTATTAATCTCGGTCATCGTTATAACTGCTGTTATTCGTGTTTTTAGTAAGTAAGTAATGACACTATTTTCTTTTATTTTCTATGTCTTGGATTCCTTCTTTAACTTTTCTTCATATGTAATTTTCTATTAATAATAGCGTAAGCTCTAATTTGTATTCTGCTTGTAATTGGAATTCAACCTTTTTGTTGATACCTAAATAAATAAATCTCTTTTACATGTTTCTTGACTTAATTCGTTACTGGTGACTGCACTTCGGAGGAGTTGGGTAAAAACCCTTCTGACGTGAGCGTAGGTCTGCCTATCCAACTTTTTTCAACACAATCATGATTTTTATGAAGTGCTCTAAAAGAGCATGGCATTATGAACAAAATTGGTCTATGTATTAAAGGCTAATTTTTATTTTTGAATGAAATTGTGAATGATCTGGTAAACAATTTAAATTTGATATTCACATTAGATAAATACTTCAAAAATCGAGCACTGTTTTGCAGAATATATCAATAAAATACAAGTATTTGTAGTTCATTAATTTTCAAATGTTTATTTCCTCTAAAGGTATGTTGCCAATTCACTCAAATTTAGCGCATCAATGCCATTGATGAAGTGATTGATACTGTAGGGGTAAAATTTAGCTGCAGCCGATTCCCGCAATAGATAAGTACATAAATACATAAATTACATAAATACGCTTCAATTAGTTAGACATACTCCCTGGGAATTCAATGTGAGATTGCAAAAATGCGGGCTTTTGAAGATTGACGTAATAGAGTACCAATAAATGATGTTGAAGCTAAAGCTTCCTATATTTTTTGCTTTTATGGTTGAAATGTAACATAAGTATTTGCTTCAGGGAAGAAAGTATATCTTTTGGTCTATAATCCAAACAATATATTGGAGCGTAACAAAGACTATATAGTTCTTAATCATCTGATAATCGACTCAAATATCAGTTAAACTTAATTAATGTGAAGAGAGCCTAAAAGAGTAAATTTTGTTCATCCAAGTGTTTCAAAAACAATTTATGTTAATTGATAAAGCAAAACAGAATTTGAATGGTTAGTTGGTTGTATATCACGTATTACCTTAACTTCAGCAGAAACAATTATCCTGAATAATTAGCATAATTTCCATGATTTATCCTTTGTAAATGTTGTGAATTGATTTGGTGAAAGCAGTCTAGTAAAGGACACGTAAATTAACATTGACTGTCCATTTGCATGTCACATGAAATTTACATCGAATCAATTACAAATTTATTCAAAGCTCGTGTCTTAATTGTTTGCATAGCAACATCGCTAATCCTAATTTGATTCAGATTTTCATCATAATACTTAGTGAATGTATCTATGATAGATACTTCATTGATACTATAGTTAACAAGCTATGTAATGCTAGGTATAACAATATGTTAGTTGTAATCAATACTAGCTGTGTAAGTGCCGATTTCTAAACAAGGGAAGTTTTTGTTCCACTCGCTTTTTCATGATATAACTAAATATACATTATGAACGACAAGGTTTACAGGAAAACAGCTTGAAAATGAAAAAGTTACACTCCTTTCATTGCGGTTGGACATCTGTGAACCAAAAAGCATGAACAAATTTACATAGCTACGTGTTGATTCGCACAAGGGAAAAAATTTTGGCTAGTAATCATAGCTCACCGAATGTTCAAGGTGTTTTTATTGTTTGCTTAATGTTAACTTCGCGGTTCCTTCCATTAATTTAAATTACAAATTGGTACAAAGTCTTGATAACGAAAATGAAAGAATGTGTATTTTTCAGTGAAGTTAATTCTTTTATTCAATATCATCTCCCTCAATTTCAAAACACTTATTCCAATGATCCTCTAATAATTTTATGCTATCTTGTAATGATTTTCCGGAAGCTCTGTACATACTGCACCACGCCTGCAATAGCTTCTTCATTCCACGAACAACGCTTTCCAGAACAAATTTTGTCAAATTCCTGAAGAAGTAATAGTTGGAGGGAGCCAAATCTAGTGAATACGGTGGGCATGCAAGTAATTTGTACGTTAATTTTCTTCAAAGAGTTTTAAGCGGGTCTCCCGATACAGGGAGGTGACCCTCCAAAAAAAATTTCACCTTTGGTAGCCGAATAGTATATGCGAATTTTTCGCATATACCCCCTCCCCTCCCTCACGATTGAACACATTTCGTCCGAAAAATCTGACTGACTGTTGGCATTTATGAGTACAACAACAACAAATACATGAGAAGTCTAAATTCACTCAACTTTGTTAGTAATAGTATGATTTATAAATTTTAAATTTTCTAGAATAAAATCTTGACGGCATCTTTAAACGAAATAAAAATCAGTTCATGAATGGCTTTTTATAAGATTGACCTGTCCTGAAAGTTTTACAAAGATCGAATGGCATTTAACGAAGTTATAACAGTTTTAATTTTTCTGTATGACTATAGAACAATATGCGCTATATTACTATGGAACCATATAGCTATGGAACAATTTGCGCTTTTTACTGACTCAGACACTACATGTTTGCTGGGATTTGCATGAAAGTTTCAGGAATGATAGGTATTATGAATATGTTTGAGAATTGGTTCAGCTAGTGGTATCAGTAATAGCGAAACAAAATGGTAGCTGTTTTAAATGAATAATTTTGAGTTATTTTCCCCCAACTTCAACGTTTAAGGTACATGCTTTTAACACCTGATTCTTGATGAATGACTGAAGATGAGTACCTATAATAAATATTCTTAGGTGAAACAAGTCGAGGAAGTAGGAGAGAGCTTCTAACAGAAGGGGACGAATCGGTGATTTGAATTATTCATCCAATACTTGTTTAAGAAATCGTTCAAATTCATCCAAAAGATGCAGTTTTGTTGATAATCATATAATAGCCGCGATTTTGTTCCATGTCAAATAATTTTTCTGAATGGTCGGCTCATTCAACATATTCAAATAAACCACTATTCCTCAAATTTTGATGAAAATCCGAAAAAAATAAGAGTGCCTTAACCGATTGGAAATATAAATTAACTATCAATATGTGTTATTGTTTTTGTAATTCCATGCAATTGAAATGGTGGCAGCTTACTTGATTATGATTTGATTTCTATGAAATTTTGTAAGGTCTTATATCAACCTACATAAGTAAAACTTTAAGAAGCTGAAGGGCATCGTCTTGATTTTTGGGGGAAAATGTCAAATTTACGAGTCATACTGCTACTAAGAGAGTTGAGTGAATTTTGATCTATGATGTATTTGTTGTCTTTGGACTCATAAAGACCTATCTTCGTGATTTTTTCAGATTTTTGGCTCAAATGTAACCAGTCTTGACGGGAGGGGACACAAATATTGTTCACGCATTTTGCTTCCCACTGGACTTTTAATGCAAAAAAACGACTCGTGTTTCAAATGTTGAAATTGCTAAGACCTCTCTTTTGATGCCCCACTCGACTACATTTAATGAAAAAAATTGTTAAGGGCCACTTCGTTATAAGAGGAGACCCCCTTAAAAATTTGGATATATTTGATAAGATCTAAACTTTCGAGAGACCTTCACTTCTGACCTTCTCAAAAAGTTTGAGCTTTTTCTCTTTCTTTGTAGCACTACAGCCCCTCTCGGGCCTTCGCTTAGAGATAGTTAGAGTATCTCATTTTCAAGAACGTATTGATTTTTTCGGAAGTTGGTTTGGTCAGTATCATGCTCCCGTGTGCCCGCTGAGCTATGATATGAGCTGATTAAATCAGTACATATCACCACTGAGTGAACACTCATAGTCTGTCCGAAAAATCCCCTGAACTACATCGCGTTGCTCCTAACGAGATTTGAACCTGCGATTTCGGCTTATGCGTTTGAGCTTTTTAGCTTTTATAATTTGACGCACGGATAGATGGACTGACGGACAGACAAACAGACAGATGGACAGAAGGGACGGGGAACTACTAGGTTTTTGAAAAATTTCTTTCAGAAAGCCCTAAAAATCATGGAGCTAGATACAATAACCAATAACTTAGAGGCTATAATTCGTTGAACTTTGCTGATAGTAGTAGAGTTTCACATTTATGTCAATAAAACTGTGTTAACATCATTGAATTTTATTCTTTGTTTCAATAAAATTTGCAGAACTAGCCATTTAAGTTTACCCCGATAACAAAAATCATATTACAATTTTTCTACTACATGGGCTTTCCATCGACACTTTACTTTTGATTGAGTCTTCTCCAAATTTTTGGATAAGAAAAATAACAAAAATGCATTTATGATTTGGGTCAGCCAGTCAGTTCTTTTAAAGCATGAATATATTTGTTGTGCATGTCATAAAAGTTTTTCTTGAATTGAATTGTCCCATTTATCTTCATATTGTAGATTAAATACAAAACCCTTTTGACATGCGCGTACTTATGTCTATACAACTTGTTTATACTTAATTCTTCGTTTAAAATATAGAGTACTCATTCATCCAAGATGCCTATGATATCAGCAATTTCTCGGTTAGTCGTACTTAGATCCTTACAGACCGTATCATATACTTCCTCAATGATTTTTGGTGTTGTTGGACTATTTGGACGTCCATTACCTGGCTCATCTTCAACGCTTGTACGACCATGTTTAAGCACTTAAACCCGTCGACGCATAGTTGGGAATGTAGGAGCAGATTCCTTTAACATTTTTACCATTTTAATATGAATTTCTGCTGCTGATAAACCTTCTAAAAGAAAAATGTTATGAACGACGATATTCGCTTTTATTCATTGGTTAAAAATTCACTGACACGTCAAGTTCAAATAGCTTATAAACAAAATATGAATGGACAGATAATAATAAACTTTTGTTGAAATATTAAAACGGCGTATAAATTTTGATTTCTGTTCTAGTTAATAGGTGTTGCAAATTAAAATCGTTCATTTATTTTGCCTTATGTCCCCTTTTTTAGGGCTTTGTAAAATAATTTTACAAAACCCTTCTAAAATCGCGTCCTGTCTGTCCGTCTGTCCGTCTGTCCGTCCGTCCGTCCGTCCGTGTGTCACAGCAGTTTTTCTCGGAAACTACTTAAGCTAGAAGCATCAAATTTTGTATATAGGTGTAAAGTGGTGATCTCTTCAAAGTTCAGTTCTTAAAAAATTTTATAAGGTGTTTAAGGGGGGTCTCTCCATGTAGGGGAGTGACCACCCGAAAAAAAATTTCATTGAAGGTAGCCGATATGGGTATCAAATGAAAGGTCTTGATGAGAACTTTTCAAAACAGGTCTTAATTTGGCAAAGTTTGCTTCGAGGGGTGCACAGGGAGGGGAAATACACGACAAATTTGTGTCCCCCCCCCTCGCGATTGGACACCTGTGATCCGAAAAATCTGAAAAAAATCACGAATGTAGGCCTTGATGAGTACAATAGCAACAAATTCGTGAGAAGTCGCAATTCACTCAACTTTGTTAGTAATAGTATGATTTATCGATTTTATGTTTTCTTGAATAAAATCTTAACGGTACCCTTAAATTCAATGAAATTCAGTACGTGGATGTCTATTTCTAAGATTGATCAACTCTCCAAGTTTCATAAAGATTGAATCATATTTCGCGAAGTTATAGCGGTTTGAATTTTCCTGTATTACTATGGAACAATATGCGCTGCATGTATTACTATGGCAACATATGGCTATGGAACAAGATGCGCTTTTTACCGACTCAGACACAACAGTTTTGCTAGGATTTGCATGAAAATTTCAGGAATGATAGGTGTCATGAATAACTTTGAGAATCAGTTCAGCTAGTGGTATCAGTAATCGTAAAACAAAATAGTGGCTGTTTTAAATGCAAAGATTGAATAACTTTGAGTTATTTTTTCCCAACTTCAACGTTTAAGGTGCATGCTTTGAACACTTGATTCAATTTAATGAATGACTGAAGCTGAGTACCTACAATTAATACTCATAAGTAAAACAAGTCAAGGAGGCGGGAGGGAGCTTCTAACAAAAGGGCTTTGTAGCAACTCTAGGATTCGAAAAAATTGGCTAATAATCGATGATAACAGTACAGGAGAGTGGCCCCTGAAAAAAAATTCATCAAACGTAGCCGATATGAGTATGAAATGATAGCTTTCATGGGAGCTTTTCAAAACAGTTGTTAAACTGTCAGTTTTTGCTTCAGTGGGGGCACAGGGGGGAAATACATGAAAAATGTGTTTCCTCCCTCGCGAATGGACATCTGAAATAATTATCAAGGGAGATATTTATGAGTAGAACAATAACAAAAACATCAGAAGTCGAAATTCTTTCAACTTTGTTAATAATAGTATGGTCTTCGAATTTCATAGTTTCTCCAATAAAATCGTCATTGACATGCTTCTTGACTTTATTCAATCTGGTGACTGCATTTTGAAAATTGAATACAAAACCCTTCTGACATGAGTGTAGGTCTGTTTACCCAACTTGTTTGGCTTGTAATATTGAATTTTGGTTCACATATAAGTGCTCAGTAATCTATAATGTAAAATATATTTACCAATCATGGCCATTTTGCAAGTTCAGTTATAATTTACGTTGGTGACGTAGTCATAAATTAATTTACTTCAGTAATAGCATTTCAATGAGTGCAGTGCTTACGTCTATCAAACTTTAGGGTGGCTGATGAAAGCTGCTACCAAAAAAAAATTTAATTTTTTTTTCTATAGAATTAATCTGTTCCGTTTTGTTTTTATTTTAAAGATTGATCTTTAAAATCAGAAAACTGTAAAATTGGGACACTGAGACAAGAATTTGGATTCTCCACCGCTACCAGGCATTAAAGCCTGTAGTTTCAGTGCAAAGAAAATAGAGAGGCAGGTTTGACGGCACTTCTCCGAGCAGATGGACTATAATGAGACTTTTAAACAATTTAGCAGAGCACGAATCAATTGTCAGAAGGCCTGATCATTGAAATCCTTCAGCTCAAATACAGGAAACTCTCACTGCCGTACAAGGCAATCCCAGTTTCGACAAGAATCTTATCTGCTCAAATGAGTGTGCAGACAGTTGTGCACAAAAATATTACAAAGATCAAATAACAAACAAAGTAAATGCTAGAGACTTGCAGATCCGTTTTGTGTTTTGCCAAAAGATCCTTAAAATGGTGGAAGAGGGAAAAATAAACTTAAACTGAATTTTTATGTCTGACGAGGCCTATTTTGATATCAACGGAAATGTCAATAGACAAAATTGTTGAGAGACGGTATTGCGTCCACTTTACGTCACAATGTGATATGCAGTTTCTTCAATGTGCATTGTCGGACCTTACTTTTTCGAAGAGAACGGTGTTACTGTTACGGCCACTGCAGCCTATTACCTAAAGAGTTGAAACTGTTTTTTTTACACGGAATTACGCTACATACAATCCCTTTCAATTCTATGTGGTATCAACTCTTCACATAATCCAGCTTGTTATTATAGAACTGTAGCGGAAATTCCTCAATAAGCTGATTACAAGAAACTTCACACAACATTGGCTTGGTTTTTTTCTTCTTGAGTTATTGAAAGCAGGAAGTATGTCAAGCTAACAAACAACAACAAATTTGAATGATTAAAAGCAATCCATTCAAACGACAATTGAGGAAATCCCTACTACAACTCTTAAGACATCAATGAATAACTTTTTAATAAGATCTCGCAGATGCGTTCCAGAACGTGGAAGCCATTTAAATTCCACTACTTTTGATACCAATAAAGGAAATTCAATAAAAATGTATTATTTTAAAAATGAATCAAATAAAAATAAATTACCTAATTGAAATAAAAAATTATTTGAATTTTTAATGTAGCAATGTTCATCAGCCTTCCAATTGGAAATTCAGCAGCTTCAGTTAGCTGTACGGTTCGATAATAGTAACTTGTTTTTTCTTTTGCTTGTTACCTTGTTCTTCTCTTCTTTGTAGCACTACAGTCCCGATAAACTCTCTTCGTCAACTGAGTCAGACCAGCGTTTCCTTCGTTTTCCCACTTGTCTTCACTCTTCAGTTCTCCCTACGAATACCTTTTTGGGCATCTGTTGTTCATCCATACTATTCACATGGCCAGCCCATTGCACTTTTTGCAGTCTTAGAACCGTTGCAACCTCTGGCTTTTCAAAAATTCCATACAGCTCATGATTGTATCGAATTCCCCATTGACCCTCCTATTATGCACGCTCCAATTATTTACTTCAGGATCTTTTGCTCAAAAGCGTTCAATATGTTTTCGGATGCTTGGGTTAGGGTGCTTGATACGTAGCCCATTTAAAAACTGAATGAAACGCGTGTATACCAAAATTTTATATATAGTGGAAATTAATGGCTCATATGTGTTGATTTTAGTCATTATCCATTTTAAAGAAAGAGAAAAGACATAAAATATTCGGATGGCAACAACATTTTTTATTCAATATTAAAGCTGAACTTTGCCACTATACGTAAAGCACAACATCATTCAAACGTCCTCCACTGGACCTTTTACAGGTCTCAATCCTTTTGAGGTAATTTTCAGTTATTCTTCGGCACATTTCCGGCAATATCTAGGCCATAACTTCACGAATATTGGTTTTCAATTGCTCAAGATTTTGAGGATTGTTCGCGTAAACACGATCTTTTGCATAGCCCCATAAAAAGAAATCCAAAGGTGTTAGCTCGCAGGATCTTGCGGGCCAATTGACATCACTCAATCTCGATATTACGTGTCCTGGAAATTTATCCTGCAAAAGTGCTTGACTAGCCTGTGTTGTGTGGCTTGTGTCTCCGTCCTGTTGGAACCACATGTTCTCCAGGTTATAATCTTTAATTTCTCTACAAAAATAATCGGTTAACATCCGTCCATAGCGATCAGAATTGACTGTAATGGCTCTTCCTTGATCGTTTTCAAAAAAAATACGGGCCAATAACACCACCAGACCATAATGCACACCAAATGGTCACTTTTTTCGGGATACAGAGGCCTTTCTGCGATCACTTGAGAATTTTGAGAGCCCCATATGCGGCGATTCTGTTTATTTACGTAACAACTGAGCGTAAAATGAGCCTCATCACTACAGAAAATTTTGTTCGAAAAATCGTTATCTATGGCTTGTTGTTCAATCACCCAATTCGCATACATTCTGCGTTGTGTATGGTCTTGAGGCTTAAGTTCTTGAGTGATTTGGATTTTGTGTGGATGGAGATGCAAATCCAAATGCAAAATCCACCACAATGAGCCGTAAGACAAGTCCAAATGTTGAGCACGTCGAGGAACTGACAAATTCGGGTCTTCCTCCACACTTTGAGCAACGACAGCGATATTTTCAGCAGAACGAATGTTGCGATGATGCACAGGCCTTGCAATATCAATAACTGATCCAGTCGATTATGTCGACCGTAATCGGCTCGTAAAGCCCTAAATGTTGATATAGAAGAATCACCATTTTTATAATAAAATTTAAAAATTTTAACGGCTTTTTTTGACTATTAAGCGATCCATATCTCTAAATGGCAAACCTTCAACTAAAAAAAAACACGTTTTGGATGTCATTCAGTCCTGACAGATGTCAAACGGCAGGGTTATACTTTCCTACCACGAAATGGATAACCCTATATAGAAGCTACAGCAATGAAACTTTGTAGGCAGTTCAGAAGTGGTGACTTCTTGAAAGTTTTTGGGTGGAAAAATTTTTCAAAGGGGTTTAAGGGGAGTCTCCCCATATAGGGAGGTGACTCTTCAAAAAAAAATTCCACCATTGGTAGACGAATAGGATGTCATTGGAAAGGTCTTAATGAGATCTTTTCAAAACAAGCCTTGAAATTACCTTATCTGTACCGAGGGGGGAAGAGGAAGGGGAAACGTACGAGCTTTGCGCGTACCCCCCTTGCGATTGGACACCTTCCATCCGAAAAATCTGAAAAAAGTCATGAATGCTGTCCTTTATGAGTACAACAACAACAAATACGTGAGAAGTCGAAATTCACTCAACTTTGTCAGTAATAGTATGATTTATCGATTTTACGTTTTGTTGAATAACATCTTGAGGGTACCCTTAAATTCAATAAAATTCAGCACACTGACTATTTATAAGGTTGATCTTTTCTGAAATTTTCATAAAGATCGAACAGTATGCCCTGTATTACTATGGAAACATATGGCTATGGAACAATATGCGCTTTTTACCGATTTAGATACTACAGCTTTGCTAGGATTTGCATGTGAAGTTCAGGAATGATAGGTAACATGAATGTCTTTGAGAATTGAAGATTGAATAATTTTGAGTTATTTTACCCCAATTTCAACGGTTAAGGTGCATGCTTTGAACACTTGATTCAATGTCATGAATGACTGAAGATGAGTACCTACAATTAATACTCATACGTGAAACAAGTCGAAGAGGCAGGAGCGAGCTCCTAGCAAAAGGGCTTTGAAACCATTCTAGGATACGAAATCATTGGCCATGAATCGATGAATACAGCACAGGGGAGTGGCCCTTGAAAAAAAATTTCATCAAACGTTGCCGATATGAGTATCAAATGAAAGTTCTTAATTAGAGCATTTCAAAACAGTTCTTAAACTGACAGTATTTGCTTTAATGGGGGCACAGGGAGGGGGGTGGAAATACATGAAAAATGTGTTTCCTCCCTCGCGAATGGACGCCTGTGATCTAAAAAATCTGAAAAAATTATCAAGGGAGATATTTATGGGTATAACAATGACAAATACCTCAGAGTCAAAATTCGTTCAGCTTTGTCAATAATAGTTTGATGCTCGAATTTCACATTTTCTCTAATAAAATCGTCTTTGACAAGTTTTTTGATTTTATTCGTTGCTGTTTACTGCATTTTGTAAGTTGAGTACAAAACCTTTCTGACATGAGCGTAGGTCTGTCTACCCAACTTGTTTGAGTTTATTCATTGTTAGTGACTGTGTATTCTGGACGAAGTACAAAATCCTTCTGACTGAAGGATAGTTCTGTCTATTCAATTTGGTTTTGATGATATTAAAAAATACCAAACATTCGCGCAAATATGTGACGCAAATCAAATTATTCTAACGATAATGATTTGATACGAGTAGGTAGTTTGCGATTTCTGCCTTAACGATTGCGATATGGATTTATTTTGCATCAAATAATTCAAGTATCCTTAACAACAGATTAAACCAAAAACTGTAACTATAAAATAAACGATTTCTCCGTAATTTTTTTCCTTCATAATTTGGTTCTCTGCAACCATCGTGCGAAGAAACAGTCTTCCTGGATTGTCTGCAGATAGAGAAAATTTCATGCACTTATTACATTTTCAGGCAAAAGAAAATTCTTACGCTATCCAAAGATGCTAAATGTTGAACACCTTATACTGAGCGTCAGGAAAAATGAAAATAGAACGCCATAAGCAAAGAGAATATGAAGAAAACTTTGTTATTATGCACATAAATTTGAGTGGGAATGCAGTAAATCAGCTGTAGGATTTTCAAGTTTGAAACGCGTGAATAGATAAATCCGTTGAAATAATCTGAAGGGTTATTATATTTTAATACTTAAAGAATTTTAGTTTTGTATGCTTTAAACTGGACTTCTGAAAGAACTTTTTTCAATCCCTATATAAATCATTTTGCATGGTCATTGTGGTAAATGGAACAGGATTATTCAACTTGTTTGACCAAAATACATTCAGTGGCATAATTGCGCGGCCATCTATTTTTTATGTTTCTTCTTATAGCGGTTCGGTCTATTTACTGAACCGCTATAAAAACAAACAAAGCAAGAGTCAGGTATGTAATGAATTATTTATGAAAAAAATTATTAAATAAATAAAATAAAAAAATATGATTTTGTAATTTCAGCAAAGTCTGCTTTCTTTTGTCACATTTCCTCTCTTGGCTCTAATAACCACTTTTAGCTGATTTGCAAGTCCACCCACTAAATCTTGAATTATGCTGTGGTGAGTATTCTCCCAATCCTCAACAGTACGGCTTTTAAATTTCTGACGGTTTTGGAGCCGGCAGGCGACTCCGTCGAATCCACATTTTGAAACTGTCTCAGAAGTTTTCGATTGGGTTCAAGTCAGGACTACGAACTGGCCATCGAAATTACTCAATACTGAATTTGTTGAGGTATTCAGTGAAAACTCACGAGGTATGTGCTCGAGAACTTTGCAGTGCTTTTACTGCTTATAAAAATTATGATTACAGGAATTTCCCAAACATTTATTAAATCTATAAGTTGATGATCCATTCATAAGGAAATAAGTTGTGTATATAGACCTAATTTTTTAGAGAAGGATCTTGAGGTGCACAATGAACTGAGTCAGTTGGAAGCGCAACTTGCAGGAAACGAAGGCCCAAAAGGAGTTGTAGTGCTACGAAGAAGAAGACAGAACGACATACATATCACAAAGTTTTTTACTTAACCTACAATATGCAGAAAATAGTACTGAACAAACATAAAAAAAACTTTAAAATCAAGCATAGCAAATAAATACTTTCCTTAACAGATATACCAATTTAACCGACAGGAATTTTCTTTAATTTATTTAGGCTCCCATACAGGGGAGTGTTACACTACCAGTATACCCTATGTATACTGGCATAAACTGACAAGTCGAGCAGCGCAGAGGCTATAATTTATTCCTGTAGGGGCATAACTAAAAATAGCGTGTCCGCCGACAACTTGCATCAATGGCTCAGAGGCTGTTGTTTTATCTAGTCGTTTTCATTCCAGTGATCGTGCAACTGAGATATAGGAATAGCGTGCCTACTGATGGGTTTTGCTTTGAATCTTGCCTAGGTATACCGACTTGACTGCCACTTTTTTTCCGTTCCCTAATAGACTCAAACATAAACTGAGACAGTCAGGCTCCGCAAAGTGTTGCGAACAAATGCAAAACAAGCTTCTATTCTGTATTTCGTCAACCTTTTCCGAATATGCAACATGTGAGCTCCCATTCCACGGGAGCTCTTCCTCCCCGTCTCGTCTTGTTGGTCGATCTTTGAGCGAGGGATAGCTTTTGTTTGGTCTTTTGACTCTCTCATCGGCCTTGCTTCACTGAAAACACACTCCAAAGCTTATGTGCTTGATCGTAGTGAAGCTTATCATATACGTCGTTCACAATGTAATGGTTCGTATGAAGCGAATTTGGAAGCATTCTTTTCGCTTGCTCATTAGTCGACATGTGCATGATTCTTCAACGATGGGGGTATGTGCTTGATCTTAGTCAAGCAACCTGATGGCTCGTATGAAGTGAAGTTAGATGTATTCGTTTCACTTGCTCATTGGTTGAGATGTACTTTTACATGATTCGACGACAATTGGATATGTGCTTGATCGTAGTTTTTTTTTGGCTAAACTTGAATTCATTCGCTTGTAACAGGTGTGCCCCCTGAAAGAAATTCATCAAAGGTAGCCAATATGCATATCCAACGAAAGGTTTTAATGACAGCTTTTCAAAAAAGGTCTTGAACTGCTTCGAGGGGTCCACAGGGAGGGGAAATACATGAAAAATGTGTGTCTCCCTTGCGATTGGGCACAAGTGATCTGAAAAAAAATTATGGAGTCAGATTTTTATAAGTAAAATACGAACAAACACCTTAGAAGTCAAAATTCGCTAATCTTTGTTCGATTTTCACGTTTTGCCCAATAAAATCGTATGGGTGATTTTGAACTCAATAAAATTCAACATTTCAGTAGCTATATAAAAAGTTCGAATACTCTGTAAGTTCAATGGAAATTGGGTCATATTCACGATAGTTATAGCCATTTGAAATTTCTCCCATCACAACAACAAAAACTCATGATTTTGGTATTTTATGGACTCTCCATGGAATCAGACCCTGCAGTTTTGACTCTATCTTCTAAAAATTTTCAGATAAGATCAATAACATAAATATTTTAAGGAATTCATGATTTGAGTGATTTTTGTTAGCTTACAACAAAATGGCTAACGTTGAAAGTGGAGAAACAATGGGCTTTCTTTTAAACGTGCACATCTCTATGACATGATTCTTGACTTTATTCGTTGCTGGTAACTGCATCTAATAACTTGAGTACAAAACCCTTTACACATAAGCGTAGGTTTGTCAACTCAACTTGTTTAAATTTTATTTGATAGCGTGCACAATGACACAGATGAAAAATAATCATTTCAAATAAAAATTATGATGAGATATATTAAATAAATGGAATACTTACATAATTAAGAACTTTTTTTAATACAAACACTCTTGACATTCGTTTTAGTACAAAAATACTATAATTAGTTCGCTAATTTTTTATTTTTTTTTTTTGAATTGGATCATTCACCCTTTTCACATCAACTTAATGTAAATCTATACGACAAATTTGCTCTACATTGAAGCTTTTCATTACGTCGCGCGGATATCGATCACTCTTTCGGATGGCTCCGATAGCTTTTTAAATCACTTATGGAATTGTTTTGCAGCTACATAAATGAGTTGCGTATATATATATATATATATATATATATATATATATATATATATATATATATATATATATATATATATATATATATATATATATACACATATATTTTTTTTTAGCGAGTACAAGTACTTACAAGAGAAATTTACCTTGAACATAACTTGCAAAATTTGATATTAGCTCTTTGTTCGAAACTCATTTTTGTACCGATGACACAAACATACTGTCACTTTAGACGCAATAAATTCGCTTCCACGGAACCGAATGTCACCAAACTTTCACTGAAAGTCAATTTAGAACATCGTTTTAAAACCCGTCCCCCCCACACCCCACTCTCAATCCTCTCCAACATTAAATATAATTATTCGTCAATTGACAGCCCACACATTTATTTAATTGTGATCAGATGTTGTCATACAACACAACTGAAGAAAATGGGATGGGAATTGTATTTCAATGACATTTTGGTGGAATTTAAGGTACTAAATTATAATATTTGAAATGGCAGATCCCCGATGCTGCTGTAATATATTGTGCAAGGTCGGGTTCTAGAAGAGCAGCCTTTTTTTCTCTAGAAGGGCACCCTTCTATTCTCTAGAGGAGCACTCTTCTATTGTCTAGAGGAGCAACCTTCTATTCATTAGGTGTGTATTCTATAGAAGGGCATCCTTCTATTCTCTAGGGAAGCATTCTTGTACTCTTCCTTCTACTCTATAGAAGGGAACCCTTCTATACTTTATGATACCCTTCTATTCATTTGAAGGCTACCCTTGTATAGGAGAGAAAGGTGCTCCTCTTGAGAATAGAAGGAGGCCCTTCTATTTTTTAGAAGGGCACCCTTCTTCCCACACCCCGCACTCAATCCTCTCCAACATCAAGTTTGTGCAAAATACCAACTTTTCACGATAGTGTACATTTCCCAATTTTCAAACCATAAAAACTATGTAAAGGAATGTTTTTCGCGCCCAAAATATGTATATATTCTTTTTCAGCATGAAAAACTGTATAACATACTGAAATTCCAAAAAAGTCGGGAGTATGGCACCTAAACTAAATAATTTCCAAATTTTTAAATTTTAGGTAAGACCCAAACTTTTGAGATACTATCACTTCTGACCTTTCCGCATAGTTTTAGCATTCTAGCTTCTATAGATTCTGATGAAACTTGCTTTGACGCATGAACAGACGGACAAACTGGTCAAAAAACTAGTATTTTTGTTACAAAGACCTAAAAATGATAGGTCTACAGGGCAAGCAGAATAGATTGATATAATAAGATCCATCAACTATAATTTGATCTCAACAAAATATTAATAGGAACTTTAAATATATTGAAAAATACACATAATAATTTTTCAGTAACAGTTTTCCACAAGGTAAAAGGCAACAGTTCTTGGCTTGCATTATTCTTATAAAATCATACTGATCCACGCTTCAAGATAAAAATTTGCTGTTCCTTTTTCAACAATTATGAAGCATATGCTTTTCACTATTGTCTCCAGCACTCAGAAAATCACGTCCATAATTTACAGGGTTATCCATTTCGTGGTTGGGAAAGTGTAACCCTGCCATTTGACATCTGGCAAAATTAAATTTCATTCAAAGCGAGTTTTTTTAGACTAAGGGTTTGCCATTTAAAATACTTGTTTAATAGTTAAAAAAAGCCGTTAAAATTATTAAATTTTATTATTAAAAATGGTGATTCTGCTGTATCAACATTTAGGGCCTTACAAGCCGATTCCGGTCAACATAATCAACCTACACAGCAAACAATTTCGAACACAGTGAGAAAATTTGAAGAGACTGGATTGGTTATTGATATTGCAAGGCCTGTGCATCATTGCAACATTCGTTCTGCTGTAAATATCGCTATAATTGCTCAAAGTGTGGAGGAAGACCCGAATTTGTCAATTCCTCGACGTGCTCAACATTTGGGCTTATCTTACGGCTCATTGTGGCGGATTTTGCATTTGGATTTGCATCTTCATCCGTACAAAATCCAACTCACTCAAGAACTTAAGCCTCAAGACCATACACAACGCAGAATGTATAGGAATTGGGTGATTGAACAACAAGCCATTGATAACGATTTTTCGAACAAAATTTTCTTCAGTGATGAGGCTAATTTTTCGCTCAGTGGTTACGTAAATAAACAGAATTGCCGCATATGGGGCTCTCAAAATTCTCAGGTGATCGCAGAAAGGCGTTTGGTGTGCATTATGGTCTGGTGTTGTTATTGGCCCGTATTTTTTTGAAAACGATCAAGGAAGAGCCATCACAGTCAATTCTGACCGCTATGGACGGATGTTAACTGATTATTTTTGGAGAGAAATTGAAGATTATGATCTGGAAAACATGTGGTTCCAACAGGATGGAGCCACAAGCCACACAACACAGCTAAACGAGCACTTTTGCAAGAGAAATTTCCAGGACGCGTAATTTCGAGATTGAGTGATGTCAATTGGCCCGCAAGATCCTGCGACCTAACACCTGTGGATTTCTTTTTATGGGGCTTTGCAAGAGATCGTGTTTACGCGAAGAATCATCAAAATCTTGAGTAATTGAAAACCAATATTCGTGAAGTTATGGCCGAGATATTGCCGGAAATGTGCCGAAAAGTAACTGAAAATTACCTCAAAAGGATTGAAACCTGTAAGAGGTCCCATGGAAATTATTTGAATGATGTTGTATGTCACGTATAATGGCTAGATTCAATCTTCATATTGGATAAAAAATCTTGTTTCTATCTGAATATTTTATGTGTGTTTTTAGCTTTACTTTCCCAAGCATAAAATTGATAACCCAATATTTTTTATTTTATTTTTTCGTAGCACTGCAGGCCCTTCCAAGCCTTCGCTTAAAGATAAATCTCATTGGAGCGATCAAATATACCGGCACTCCGCATTCATATAAGAATCATATTTAATCAACTTAAATCCCAATTGATATTCTCTTGTAGTCTAATGTTGCCGTAAAAAATCATCAAATGAAAGTTTTTTAGAAAAAAAAAAATAAAACCAACTTCAGAACACTAAAAAAACTTCCAGTAACATTTTTGGAATTGTCTTCAATTCGGTTTTTGTCTGTTTTTTTGCAAATGATTGATAAGTGGTTGGTAACTACTTTTTCAAAACGGTAAAACCGTTTTGGCGCCTATTCCCAAAAAATGTATTCATCCTTTTTAGGGCGTATGATGTCATATACTCTAGATATGCGTTTTGAAGTCGGTATGTTCTTTTGTTGTTCATAAAAAAAGGTTTCAATACCACACTCTCCAGACACCGATACGACATCGCATTTCGGTTGAACGACTTCTATAGGTTAGCCTCATTTAATGACAATTATTTGTCAACTTCTTTTGCCTTTAGTATAAATTTTGATTTTATAATTGAATTTCAATAAATTTCGTCTTACTGCTAGTTTATAGTATAATGTTCAATTTATAACAAGTTGGGTAAACAGACCTACGCTCATGTCAGAAGAGTTTTGTATTCAATTTACAAATTGCAGTCACCAGATCGAATCAAATCACGAAACATGTCAAAGACGATTTTATTGGAGAAAATATGAAATACAAAGATCATAATATTATTAACAAAGTTGAACGAATTTCAACTTCTGAGGTTTTTGTTATTGTTATACTCATAAATATCTCCCTTGAAAATTATTTCAGATGTCCATTCGCGAGGGAGGAAACACATTTTTCATGTATTTCCCCCCTGTGCCCCCACTGAAACAAAAACTGACAGTTTAAGAACTGTTTTGAAAAGCTCCCATGAAAACTTTCATTTCATACTCATATCGGCTACATTTCAGGATTTTTTTTCCAGGGGCCACTCTGCTGCACTGTTATCATCGATTAATGGCCAATTTTTTCGAATCGTAGAATGGTTACAAACCCCTTTTGCTAGGAGCTCTCTCCCGCCTCCTTGACTTGTTTCAATTATGAGCATTAATTGTAGGTACTCATCTTCAGTCATTCATTAAATTGAATCAAGTGTTCAAAGCATGCACCTTAAACGTTGAAGTTGGGAAAAAATAACTCAAAATTATACAATCTTCGCACTTAAAACAGCCACTATTTTGTTTAACGATTACTGATGCCACAAGCTGAACCGATTCTCAAAGATATTCATGATACCTATCATTCCTGAAATTTTCATGCAAATCCTAGCAAAACTGTAGTGTCTGAGTCGGTAAAAAGCGCATGTTGTTCCATAGCCATATGTTGCCATAGTAATAAATGCAGCGCATATTGTTCCATAGTAAAACAGGAAATTTCAAACCGCTATAACTTCGCTAAATATGATTCAATCTTTATGAAACTTTCAGTATGGATTAATCTTCTAATTAAAATCTATGTATTTAATTTCATTGAATTTAAGGGTACTGTTAAGATTTTATACAAGAAAACATAAAATCGATAAATCATACTATTACTAACAAAGTTGAATGAATCACGACTTCTCACGTATTTGTTGTTGTTGTACTCACCAAGACCTACATTCCTGATATTTTTCAGATTTTTCGGATCACAGGTGCCCAATCGCGAGCATTTTACGTGTGTTTCCCCTCCCTGTGCGCCCCTCGAAGCAAACTTTGCCAAACTAAGACCTGTTTTGAGAAGTTCTTATCAGGACCTTTCATTTGATACCCATATCGGCTACCTTCAATGAATTTTTTTTCGGGGGGTTACTCCTCTATACGGGGAGACCCCCCTTAAATACCTTATAAAATTTTTTTGTAGTTGGACTTTGAAGAGAACACCACTTTACACCTACATACAAAATTTGATGTTTCTAGCTTAAGTAGTTTCCGAGAAAAGCTGCTGTGACACACGGACGGATGGACGGACGGACGGACGGACGGACAGACAGACGGACAGACAGGACGCGATTTTAGTCGGGTTTTGTAAAATTATTGTAGCGGAAAATTTGCAAAACGCTAAATAAATCAACACACCTGTGATTGATACCATGATTTCTCAAAAAACAAGTTGGGTAAACAGACCTACGCTCATGTCAGAAGGGTTTTGTATTCAATTTACAAAATGCCGTCACCAGATCGAATCAAATTAAGAAATATGTCAAAGACGATTTTATTGGAGAAAATATGAAATACGAAGATCATACTATTATTAACAAAGTTGAACGAATTTTGACTTCTGAGGTTTTTATTAATGTTATACTCATAAATATCTCCCTTGATAATTATTTCAGATGTCCATTCGCGAGGGAGGAAACACATTTTTCATGTATTTCCCCCCTGTGCCCCCACTGAAGCAAAAACTGACAGTTTAAGAACTGTTTTGAAAAGCTCCCATGAAAACGTTCAGTTCATACTCATATTGGCTACGTTTGTTGAATTTTTTTTTTTTCAGAGGTCACTCTCCTGTACTGTTATAATCGATTCATGGCCAATTTTTTCGAATCCTAGAATGGTTACAAACCCCTTTTGCTAGGAGCTCTCTCCCGGTTCCTTGACTTGTTTCACTTATGAGCATTAATTGAAGGTACTCATCTTCAGTCATTCATTAAATTGAATCAAGTGTTCAAAGCATGCACCTTAAACGTTGAAGTTGGGGGAAAATAACTCAAAATTATCCAATCTTCGCATTTAAAACAGCCACTATTTTGTTTTACGATTACTGATACCACTAGCTAAACCGATTCTCAAAGATCTACATGAAACCTATCATTCCTGAAATTTTCATGCAAATCCTAGCAAAACTGTAGTGTCTGAGTCGGTAAAAAGCGCATGTTGTTCCATAGCCATATGTTGCCATAGTAATACATATTGTTCCATAGTAATACTGGAAAATTCAAGCCGCTATAACTTCGCTATGAAACTTTCAGGATAGATCTTTATGAAACTTTCAGGATAGATCAATCCCACAAATAGTTATCTGTGTACTGAATTTCATTGAATTTAAGGGCACCGTTAAGATTTTATTCAAGAAAACATAAAATCGATAAATCATACTATTACTAACAAAGTTGAGTGAATTGCGACTTCTCACGTATTTGTTGTTGTTGTACTCACCAAGGCCTACATTCCTGATTTTTTTTCAGATTTTTCGGATCACAGGTGTCCAATCGCGAGGGGGGGGGGGGGGGGGTACACAAATTTTTCGTGTATTTCCCCTCCCTGTGCGCCCCTCGAAGCAAACTTTGCCAAATTTAGACCTGTTTTGAAAAGTTCTCATCAAGACCTTTCATTTGATACCCATATCGGCTACTTTCAATGAAATTTTTTTTTCGGGGGGTCACTCCCCTATATGGGGAGACCCCCCTTAAATACCTTATAAAATTTGTTTGTGGTCGAACTTTGAAGAGAACACCACTTTACACCTACATACAAAATTTGATGTTTCTAGCTTAAATAGTTTCCGAGAAAAACTGCTGTGACACACGGACGGACGGACAGACAGGACGCGATTTTAGAAGGATTTTGTAAAATTATTTTACAAAACCCTAAGAATCCCATCAACTTCACAGATCATTTGTTTTTCCCTGACGACTGCCATATCCTCCCTCAATTTCCTCAGATTTCTCCATTTCACTCATGATATACCCGTTAATGCCATTAAGTGCATTCAATAGGTCGGGGTGCTCTTGAGGTTGCCTTTGAAATTTACATCGACTTTTGCAATTTCAATTAGATTATTATGCAGAAAAGGGAAAATAACTAAACACAAATCGAGAGAATCAAAACAAGCAAAATATTAGTTTCTAGCCAATGTTTTAGTTGAAATGGTATTCAAATCAAAGTCCTACAGAGTAAAACTAATTTAAATGATTTCAGATATTTTTTTCCCATAGTTGAGTATGAAAAAAATTATTTCACTTACTTTCATCCATAGAAGGGAAAAGGAATTTTTACGATCTTTATATAGCGCAACATGATGGGCCAATTACAGGGTTTTCCAGTAAGAGGTGTTATTATTTATTACTTCTTTTAAAAGAAAAATGGCATTTTTCAACACAAATTATCGAATGTTTATTTCATTATAAAGAAAAAGATATGCCACTAATTGTGAAAATAACGTCAGGCAAACGACCTCCACGACACGCTAACAGGACCATATCCTTTTCATGAAATTTTCCATAACTAACTCGAAAAGTGACTACCCTATGTCCTCGATAGCCTCACAAATTCCATCTTTGAGGTCTTGAATCGACGCTGGGCTGTTGGCGTAGTCCTTCTCTTTCACGTGGCTCCAAAGGAAGAAATCGCAGTGTTAAATCACAAGATCTTTTCAAAATAGCACCTCTTATTGGAAAACCCTATATTAAAATTTGCTATCGGCACATATAAGTGAACGTCGGTTTGTAAAAACTCAATGTGACTAATGGTTACCATTGACGCAATTGATTGTCGGGTCCATTTTTAATTGAGCAGTAGTACGAGTAATAAGATAAATTTAACTAACCAAATCAAAATTCATCTTTATATACTAATCTTCACCTTTATATACTAATCATAGTTGATCACCTTAAAAAATTCTAATCAAACAACGACAACCACTTTCTTCAAATAAGTGCGGCAATTTCGCAATTAAGCATCATCAGTATTAAATCGCTTGTAAAATACGTAATTAATGTACTTTGTAGTTGTTTTCTTATTTTTTGAAAGAGTTCTCTTTTGCGCTCCGTGTTCAGTTATCCCCCGATCAGAGGGACGTACTTTTGTTCGTTTGTTCGCTCAACTTCGTCGTTTTCTTGCTCTTTCCAGCTTCTAATGCTGCATGAGCAATGTTCAAAGTTGTTTCCTTTAGCGGTTAGTTAATATTCAGGCAAAGCTTTTATTATAAGTTAAGTTGTACTTGGCAGCGGTCTTGTATCTTTAGTAAGCTTGCTTTGTTTTCAGCAAGAATACTTACTAATGAGCGAACCTTTAAGGTAAAGTTTGTGTGAATATTATTAGCTCTAGGAAGCTGAGATTTTAATTCAAACCACACGCAATGCAGCAGTGTAAAGTTTCACAGAAAAAAAATCAATGAAGTCCTGTTTGCAAGTAAAGTATGCTAAATTGATTAGTTTCTTGTAAACAAATTATCAGCACGTATTTTATAGCAGGAGCGAATTAAAAATATTAAACGGAGAACTGATGAAAAACTTACTAGAAATAGTTTAATGTATGGTAAGTCAGGGGTAGTTAGACCATGTTCTTTTTTTCGAAATTTTGCAATATCTAGCATTAGGTGTATATTTTTATAATATGTACATTTTGCAATATCTAGCATTAGGTGTATATTTTTATAATATGTACATAGTCTTTGATTAATGGTAAGCGCCTTTGAAGGAGTTACGCGTATCATACCGAAGATATGATTTTTTCTTCTTTCCACTAGATGGTCCGTCTATCCCGAGCTTACTCAGGTTAGATGGACCGCCTCATAGGGAATGACCTCTATTTTACGTTACTAAATCAGGATATAACACAAAAAATACAGGTTACAAAAGCTTCAAAGACTGTGTATTTCAAACTTTAAAGTTAGAGAATGCTACAAATGTGGCTAATGTAGATTTATAAACTATGTGAAAAATGGTAAATAAATTTGAAAATCTATTTACTTGAAAAATAGAGGTAGTAGAATTTATTTTTACATTTTTCAGAACATTGAATCTTTCGGCAGTCATATTCTTTCGAGAATCTTGCTCACCACAGTAATTGCATATATTTTCGAATCTTGTGCAGCCTTCACGTGTCCAGCCGGAGCATGACACACACTTAATCCTATCAATATCTTCAGAATCTGAGGATGACGCAAGACCTTTTTTAGGTATTAGCTAAACTTTTTAATTGGATCATTTCATCCTTTTCACATCAGCTTAATGTAAATCTATACGACAAATTTGCTCTACATTTGAAGCTTATCTAACGTCGCGCGGATATCGATCACTCTTACGGATGGCTCCGATAGCTTCTTAAACTACTTTTTATGGAATTGTTTGCAGCTACATATAAATGAGTTGCATATTTTGAATAATAATTTTTCTGAAAAATTATTAGAGAAGAAAAATGTTAGAAGAAGGTGGTTTCGACGTGTGCACTGATTCTCCTCAGGCCATCACTCTTAGATACACACCGGTGATGGCGACCACCATGCTCAGAGGTGAGGGAGTTAATTTTTAATTTTTCCACTTATGCAAACTCAATATGTTTTTGTATCTGCAAGTTATATTCAAGGTAAATTTCTCTTGTAAGTACTTGTATTAGCTAAACTTTTTAATTGGATCATTTCACCCTTTTCACATCAACTTAATGTAAATCTATACGACAAGTTTGCTCTACATTTGAAGCTTATCCAACGTCGCGCGGATATCGATCACTCTTTCGGATAATAATTTTTCAAAAAAATTATTATTCAAAATATGCAACTCATTTATATGTAGCTGCAAACAATACCTTTTTAAGGGTTTTGTACTAAAATATAAAACTCCATTGCAATCACGACCTGTGTCCGTCTGTATGTCACAGCGCTTTTTCTCCGAAACTATAAAAGCTGCAGTCATGAAACTTTGTGAAAAGTTCAGAAGTGGTGACTTCTTGAAAATTTTGGGGTGGAAAATTTTTCAAAGGGATTCAAGGGGGGTCTCTCCGTACAGGGAGGTGACCCTTCAACAATTTTTTTCACCATTGGTAGTCGAGTAGAGTGTCATTAGAAAAGTCTTGATGAGATCTTTTCAAAACAGATCTTAAAATTGCCCTCTCAATATTGTGAGGGGAAGGGGAAATGTACGAACTTCTCGTGTACCCTACCTCGCGATTGGACACCTTTCATCCGAAAAATCTGAAAAAATCATGAATGTAGGCCTTTACGAGTACAAGAACAACAAATACGTGGGTAGTGGAAGTTTCCTAAACTTTGTTACTAATAGTACGATTTATCGATTTTATATTTGCTTGATTAATTGATTTTATATTTTCTTCAATGAAATTTTAACTGTGCTTTTAAATTCAATGAAGTTCAGTATACAAATGATAATTTATAAGGTTAATCTGTCCTGAAAGTTTCACAAAGATCAAATAGTATTTAACGAAGTTATAGCGGTTTGAATTTTCCTGAATTACCATGGAACAATATGCGCTTTTTACCGACTCAGATACTATAGGTTTCCTAGGATTTGCATGAAATTTTCGGGAATGATACGTATCATAAATATCTTTGAGGAATGGTTCAGCTGCTGGTATCAGTAATCGAAAAACAAACAAGTTGAAGTATCAGGAGGATGCTCCTGCCAGAAGGGTATTGTAAAACAATTAGTAAATCAACCAATATATCCTACATATCAAAACTTGACTAATATGCAGCTTCCATAAATTGAGTTCGAAAAATTATTATGGTTATTATGATTTCAAACTCGCCACTATTTTGTTTCAAGTGTTTTGACCCGGTTACTTGATTAGTCGTGATAACACATGAATATTACCAACCATTTCTAAAATTTTTATCAAAATTCCTACATATTTGTAGTGTCTAGGTCCGTTGCAAACGTGTATCTCCCTAGTATCACGTGTTAATGTTGTTGTAATTGTTAGATATTCAATCGGCTATAACTTAGCTGTTTATTGTTCAGAAAACTTAAATTATAGATTTTGGGAAATTCAAGGGTCCCATCTTGATTCTATAGACAGCAAAAATTTATAAAAGCAAAATTTATAAAATGAACTATTATTAACAAAGTTGATCAAGTTTTGACTTCTAACGTATTTGTTGCCCTTGTGAAGGAAAAATTGTCAGTTTAAGTACTATTTTGAAAAGCTCGTATAAAAAACTTTCATTTGATATTCATATTGGCTACCTTTGATGAAATTTTTGTTCAGCGGCCACTCCTCTGGACTGTAATCATCGATTCATGGCCTATTTTTTCGAATCCTAGAATGGCTACAAGACCCATTTACTAGGAGCTCTCCCCTACCTACCTCCTCGACTTGTTTCACATATGAGTATTTATTGTAGGTACTCTTCTTCAGGCATTCATTAAATTGAATCAAGTATTAAAAGCATGCGCCTTAAACGTTCAAGTTGGGGCAAAATACATCAAAACTATTCAATCTTCGCATTTAAAACAGCCACTATTTTGCTTTACCATTACTAATACCGTTAGCTGAGCCGATTCTCAAAGAAATTCATGATACCTATCATTCCTGAAATTTTCATGCAAATCCTAACCAAGCTGTAGTATCTGAGTCGGTAAAAAGCGCATATTGTTCCATAGCCATATGTTTTCATGGTAATACAGCGCATATTGTTCCATAGTAATTCAGGAAAATTCAAATCGCTATAACTTCATTAAATACCATTCGATCTTTATGAAGCTTTCGGGACAGATTAATCTGATAAATAGTCATCACTACACTGAATTTCATTAAATTTAAGGGTACCGTTAAGATTTTATTCAAGAAAACGTAAAATCGATAAATCATACTATTACTAACAAAATTGAGTGAATTTGGACTTCTCACGTATTTGTTGTTGTTGTACTCATTAAGGCCTACATTCATGATTTTTTTTTCAGATTTTTCTGATCAAAGGTGTCCAATCGCGAGGGGGGGGGGGGACAGAAATTTTTCGTACATTTCCCCTTCCCCTGCCCCCTCAAAGCAAAATTTGTCATTTCTAGACCTGTTTTGGAAAGTTCTGATTAAGACCTTTCATTTGATACCCATTTTGCCTACATGCGATGAAAACTTTTTTTTCAGGGGCAACTCCCCTATTTGGGGAGACCCCCCTCAAAGACCTTATAAATTTTTTTTTCGTGTTGAAACTTTGAAGAGGGCGTCACGAATGGACGGATGGACGGACGGACGGACAGACGGACAGACAGGACGCCATTTTAGTAGGGTATTGTAAAATGATTTTACAATACCCTAAAAAGTGGCTGTTTTAAATGCAAATATTGAACAGTTTTGAGTTAATTTTCCCCAACTTCAACATTCAAGGTGCATGCTTTTACCACTTGAGCAAATTTAATGAATCACTGAAGATGAGTACCTATAAGTAATACTTATAGATGTAATAAGTCAAGGAGGCAGGAAAGAGCTCCTAAAAGAAGGAATTTAAACCATTTTATGACTCGAAAAAAGTGCGATGCCATGAATCGATGATTTGAATTATTCACCCAATACTTGTTAAAAAACTTTTTGAAATTCATCCAAAAGTGGCGAAGTTTCGTTCTAAGCCGCGAGTTTGTTCCATGTTAAACAATTTTTCTGAATGCTTGGCTCATTGTTCATAGTCAAGTAAACCACCATTTCTTAAATTTTCATGAAAATCCGAAGAAAATAAAAGTGCCTTGATCGATTTGAAATACTTGTATATATATATATATATATATATATATATATATATATATATATATATATATATATATATAGTATATTAACTATCTACAAGTATTATTGTTATTATAATTCCATACAATTAAAATGACCATATTTCACTTAGCTATGATTTGATTATCACGAAATCTCGTAGGCAAAAGTGTCTTATATTAGCCTACATAAATGTAGAACCGTTTCGATTTTTGGGGGAAAATGTAAAATTTACAAATCATACCCTTATTGACAGATTTGAGTGAATTTTAATTTCTGAGATATTTGTTACCCTTTAACTCATAAAGACCTATTTTCGGGATTCTTTCGGATTTTTTGCTCAATGGTGTCCAATCGTGTAGAGAAGGGACACAAATATTGATGGTGTATTTTGCCTTGCCCCCTGGATTTCTCATGCAAAAAATGACTTATTTTTCAGATTCTTAAAGGGTTTAGACCTTTCATTTGATACTGTGTCCCACTACATTTAATGAACAAAATGTTTAAGGGGCACCTCGTTATAAGGGGAGACCCCTCAAAAATGTTGATATACTTGATAAGACCCAAACTTTTGAGAGACCACCACTTCTGACCTTTTTTCAAAATTTGAGCTTTGTAGCTTCTATAGTTTTGGAAGAAATTTATTATGACGCACGGATAGACGGACAGATGGTAAGATGGACGGACGGGCAGATAGCTGGGCAGATAGGATGAGAAACTAGTAGGTTTTTGCGAAATTTAGTTCAGAAAGCCCTAAAAATCATACAGCTAGATCCAATAACAAATAGCTTAGACGCTGAGATTCGTTGAACTTTGCTAATAGTAGTAGGAATTATTATTTTTGTCAGTAAAACTGTATGAGTATCATTAAACAAGATGATCTTTGATTGTTTCTTCTCCAAATTTTCAGATAAAATGAATAACAAAAATACATTTAAGATTCATACCAATCAATAATTTTAGCAATATTGGAACAAAATATTGGCTGGATAAAATTGAGTTTTTTAAAGCAGGAATATATTTCTTGTGCATGTTAAACCCTTTTGACATGAGCGTAGTTCTGTCCCCCCAACTTGTGTTCTTTTCACAAAAATTCTTACTTTTGTTGATCATTGTTCACTTGTTATTCTCACTACTCCCCTCTAGTTTCTTTTTCTCCTTCCTTTTTTCTTTTCCTTTCTGTCTTTCTTTTTTATTCTCTATCTTTTTTCTTTAATTCTAATACTTAATTTTTCTCACGTTTTTCTTTTTCAGAGCAGTTATGGTTTCTGAAGTATTTAACACTGTTGATTTAGTTTGAACGTTTCATTTCATAGTCTGAACTTTGTTGACACAAGAGACTGGATTTATTTGTTCAATAAATTTGAATGGCTTACATTTTCAGATTTATTTTCGTACTGTTTAGAATATCCAGGAATATCTTTACAGCTTTTTGAAGTGCCTGCATTACAACCAGCTCTTGAGGAATTAGAACCAGCAACAAAAACATTATCTTTTGAACTATTAGGACCAACAACAGTGACACTGTATCCGGTCATATCATTTTGAAAATGAGAGATGTGTCTAGAGCCCTGGAGTCCCTGGATTTCGACAAAAAAGCATAGTCTGGTATCCCATCAGGTTCAAAAGGAATGATTCCATAAGTTCTAAAACAAATTAATCCATTATCTGCGTTTGCTGATTTACCCCAAGCTAAGCTAAGAAGTGCACCAAACTGCGGCTGTGTAATCTTCCTTGAAGGGTTATTGGTCATGTTCTTTGAGCAAGCGGAATAGTAGTTCATTCTTAATGTCTTAAAGAAAGCGTGATCTAATGGCTGAAGGAATGCTCATCAAGATCATTTGATTATTTTCTGAGGGCTCTATAGTTTCAACGCGGCTAGTGTGTATTGTATGTCCATCTAAAAGAGGAAGTGTCTTTCCTGCTGGTTTTCTTGGAGCAAAATGGTTTTTCAGTCAATTAAAAATAAATTACTATTTATGTAGCCAGACTCTGAAGACAATTTTACTCCAGCACTTGGAGGCTAATCGTCACAAAACTCCTGTTTTAAATTTTTTCCTTTCGTTATGCAAAAGGGTTCAATGATTTTCACATGTCTTATACGCTCATTTGCTTGAGATTTCCCGAAGAAAATTTAAACCGACCGCTCATCGGTTGTAGATGTGAAGTCATGGAACGTGACAACGGTCAACTCTGGACACTCTCAGTCTACTCCGAGGTGGCTGCTGGCTAGTTAGCTAGTTCGAAGAGGAGCTCCGGTAGCGGGGCTTACACAAGCAGACTAAGTCCGAATTACAAAACTCAGCCATCGCTTTAAATGCCCGATTTAAAACGCGTCGAACAACTTACAACGACTCTACTTCATATTAGTTAATTTGGTTTTGCGTCAAAGGAACCCAGACAACCGCTGCAAAAATGCGTGCTCCCGAATATTACGACGCGGTACCCGAAATAATCTACTTGAATTCTTGCTGAAAAGGAAAGACGTGGATTACGTCAGCGATTATAAAGTTAAATTCCTTTTTCTTCTTTTAAGTTTATAAATAAATTTTAAGGTGCTTAACTTTGACAATTTCTGCTTTTAGTTCTCTTCATTGTCTATTTCCATTCTATTTGGTGTCTTCCACTTAACTAGTTCCTAAGCAACTAGAATCATTACATATAATCCTAGCAAGTACTAAAAATTATCAAAAGTACCCTCTTTTTTGATTTTCAAAAAATATTAGACCTCTGCTTGTAGAAGGGTTTTTAGTTATATTTTATTTCCTTCTTAATTGATTGCTTCTAATTTTTCAATATTCACTTAACACTATCGTTCTCAAAAAAATTATGTACCTTACCTAAATTCGTGATTGTTATAACCTGAATCCAAAATTACAAAAATTTCGCAATAAAAAAATACAAAAGAGTCATTTGCGCGTTTTCAATGCGATTAATAAGTTTTATGTTTAGATGTTAATTGGTTGGAGGGGAGAATAAATAAATTTAACAAGCAACTAAAATTTTCCCCGCTGAAATGGTTTGTTTCTTTTTTATTTTCTTGTTGAATCAAATTCATCAAAAAGAAGTTAATGTTGGGTAAAGTAACTCATCAATAGGAAGTGTATTCTTTTCAATTCCAAGTTTCGTGTTGATTAAAACAAGCTTCCTTGAATCAATGGCATTTGTTAATTTTAACTCGTCATGAGAATTATTTAAACAAACATGTAAACAAGTAGTCTCAAAGTTAAGTAGGATATAATTAAAAAATTGCTTATAGTTATTTATATCTTTTTAGGGTATTGTAAAAATGAATTTACAATACCCCACTTAATTCGCGTCCTGTCTGTCCGTCCGTCCGTGTGTCACACCACTTTTTCTCGCAAACCACATAAGCCAGAAACACAAGATCTCGTTAGTAGGTGTAAAGTGATGCCCTCTTCAAAGTTTCGTCACAAAAAAAATCTATAATGTGTTTAAGGGTGGTCTCCCTATATAAGGGAGTGGCCCCCGAAAAAAGTTTCATCGCATGTAGGCAATATCGGTATCAAGTGAAAGTTCTTCATGAGAACTTTTCAAAACAGGTCTTAAAATGACAAATTTTGCTTTGACGGGTGCAGGGGAAGGGGAAATGTACGAAAATGTTGTGTCCCCCCTTGCGATTGGATGCTTTCGACCCGAAAAACCTGAAAAAAATTACAGGGGTGTGACTTTAAGAGTACAAGGGCAACAAATACCTTAGAAGTCGAAATTCGATCAACTTTGTTAATAATAGTACATGTTAAAAAGTTTACATTTTTGCCTATCAAATCAAAATAGAGCCCTTAAATTTCCCAAAAACTAACATTTATGCTTTTTGTAAGCAATTGTCTGTGTTTTGAAAATTTCTCAATAAACAGCTAAGTTATAGCCGATTGAATATTTAACAATAACAACAACATTAACACGTGATACTAGGGAGATACCCGTTTGCAACGGACCTAGACACTATAAATATGTAAAAATTTTAATAAAAATCTTAGAAATGGTTTGTAATATTGATGGATTATCATGACTAATTAAGCAACGGGGTGTAAACACTTGAAACAAAACGGCGGCGAACATAAAAATATAATAACCATAATACTTCTTCGTACACAATTTATCAACTTTTGATATGCAGAATATATTGTTTGATTCAACTTGTTTATATAATCACACCTGATACTTTATTTTAATAATTCTATCTGATAAAGAAGTAAAAAATCCCCGTTGGCAGCACCAGCCGAAAAGGTAAATTTCTCGAACGTAGCGTAAGGACTTGAAAAAGAATTTGGCTTGCCTACTGCTGGACTTCTTACTGCAATTTTTGTAGCAGCACATGGGTATTTATTAACATTAAAAGAATCTATCGCCGTTCGTATTTGGAGACCCTTAATAGGGGCGCAAATATTTTGCTAATTAAATTGAGTTGCACACGTATGGATCACATATTGAAAATTGGCGGGTAATAAATTGTTATAAACATACACAGGGTTATCTATTTCGTGGTTGGGAAAGTATAACCCTGTCATTTGACATATGTCAGAATTAAATGTCATCCAAAGCGTGTTTTTTTTTAGTTAAAGGTTTGCTTTTTAAAAATATGGATCGTTTCACAGTCGAAAAATGCGTTAAAATTATTAAATTTTATAATAATGGTGATTCTGCTGTATCAACATTTAGGGGTTTACGAGCCGATTACGGTCTCCATCTCCATCCGTACAAAATCCAACTTACTCAAGAACTTAAGCCTCAAGACCATACACAACGCAGAATGTATGCGGATTGGGTGATTGAACAACAAGCCATTGATAACGATTTTTCGAACAAAATTTTCTGTAGTGATGAGGCTCATTTTTCGCTCAGTGGTTACGTAAATAAACCGAATTGTCGCATATGGGGCTCTCAAAATCCTCAGATGATCACAGAAAGGCCTTTGCATCCGGAAAATGTGACCGTTTGGTGTGCATCATGGTCTGGTGGTGTTATTGGACCGTATTTTTTTGAAAACGATCAAGGTAGAGCCATTACAGTCAATCCTGACAGCTATGGGCGGATGTTAAGTGATTATTTTTGGAGAGAAATTGAAGATTATGATCTGGAGAACATGTGGTTCCAACAGGACGGAGCCACAAGCCACACAACACAGGCTAATCGAGCACTTTTGCAAGAGCAATTTCGAGGACGCGTAATTTTGAGATTGAGTGATGTCAATTGGCCCGCAAGATCCTGCGAGCTAACACCTTTGGATTTCTTTTTATGGAGCTATGCAAAAGATCGTGTTTACGCGAACAATCCTCAAAATCTTGAGCAATTGAAAACCAATATTCGTGAAGTTATGGACAAGATATTGCCGGAAATGTGCCGGAAAGCCATTGAAAATTACCTAAAAGGAATTGAGGCCTGTTAGAGGTCCCGCGGAGGACATTTGAACAATGTTGTATTTTACGTATAATGACAAAGTTCAATCTTTATAAAGAATAAAAAATTTTGTTCCTATCTGAATATTTTATGTGTTTTCTTTAGCTTCACTTTCCCAAGCGTAAAATGGATAACCCTGTACATACCGGTTTCGCCCTTCTCATATTTACTGTTTACACATTTCACAGTGGCTACCACACAAAGGTGCTAACTTTTTGGCTTAAATAGATCAAATAGTTAATTTCCAAAGATTTCCATAAAAGTTTAATCAGCACATGCATTGCCATTAATAGATACATTTACGATTCTTTTCTGAACCATCCCGTCATTTCGAATTTTTATTGAAAATGGCTGCTAAAAATATTAAGCTGTAAATTTTCGAATTTTTTATTTGATATCCGATTGGCATAATTAAATTAAATTAGCTTGCCTTAATAACTTATAATTTCAAGTTTCATCGGAATCTGTTGAGAAACTTGGCTGCTGGAGGGCTACAGAAATAAAAAAAAATGTTTATGTCACCCCCCTGTATGGGGAGACCCCCTTAAACACTTAAAATATTTTCTTACACTGCAAATTTCAAGAGGCACCACTTTTGACCTACGTAGAAAATTTCCTCATTCTAGCTTATGTGGTTTGCGAGAAAACTTGTTGTGACGCACGAACAAACGGATGGATAGACAGACAAATTGCGATTTTATAATTTTATAGGGTATCGTTAAAAATATTTTACAATACTTGAAAAAAATTCGAATTATAAATACTTTCAATATGTCATTTAAAACGTTTCCATGAAAAAAAATCATTATTTCGGTTGCTACTAAAATAGCGAATTGCGCTTGCTTTCTGACCTTTGGGGCCGCCATTTTGAATGCATGCATTTGATTTTGGATTATTTTAAATCTTTGTGTGCTAGGACCTCATCAACTGATGTGCCAAATCTCGTTCAAATAGGAGTTTCACTCTAGACAGGGCAAAATAATTAAATTTTTAGTGAAAACGGCAGCTAAAAATATTAGGTTTTAAATTTTCGACTTCTTTATTTTTCATTCAGCTTTAATAATTTTCTGTATAATACAAGAATATAGTACAGAGATCCTAGAGGGCTAGAGGGCCACAAAAACATGAAAAAAACACATATTCAAACCACCGCCATTTTGAAATTTGCTCATGCATGATCACTTAAATATCAAAGACTGTAGATCGAACTAATGTCTATCTTGAAACCAAGTTTCATATATGTCGGATAAAATTGCGACTTTTAGAAGCCTTAAAAGTTTTGAGCTTCAACTGGCCGCCACTTTGTTTTTTGTGACCTGAACTCCAGTTTTCTTACGTGATTCTTTAGATATTTATAATTTCTATAAAACTCTCGAATTTCATGATCATCTCTTGAAAATTTTGACCACTATTACAACAAAAAAATTTTGCACGTTTTTTGACATTGTTACCCTTTAACTCATAAAGACCTATTTTCGGGATTCTTTCGGATTTTTTGCTCAATGGTGTCCAATCGTGTAGAGAAGGGACACAAATATTGATGGTGTATTTTGCCTTGCCCCCTGGATTTCTCATGCAAAAAATGACTTATTTTTCAGATTCTTAAAGGGTTTAGACCTTTCATTTGATACTGTGTCCCACTACATTTAATGAACAAAATGTTTAAGGGGCACCTCGTTATAAGGGGAGACCCCTCAAAAATGTTGATATACTTGATAAGACCCAAACTTTTGAGAGACCACCACTTCTGACCTTTTTTCAAAATTTGAGCTTTGTAGCTTCTATAGTTTTGGAAGAAATTTATTATGACGCACGGATAGACGGACAGATGGTAAGATGGACGGACGGGCAGATAGCTGGGCAGATAGGATGAGAAACTAGTAGGTTTTTGCGAAATTTAGTTCAGAAAGCCCTAAAAATCATACAGCTAGATCCAATAACAAATAGCTTAGACGCTGAGATTCGTTGAACTTTGCTAATAGTAGTAGGAATTATTATTTTTGTCAGTAAAACTGTATGAGTATCATTAAACAAGATGATCTTTGATTGTTTCTTCTCCAAATTTTCAGATAAAATGAATAACAAAAATACATTTAAGATTCATACCAATCAATAATTTTAGCAATATTGGAACAAAATATTGGCTGGATAAAATTGAGTTTTTTAAAGCAGGAATATATTTCTTGTGCATGTTAAACCCTTTTGACATGAGCGTAGTTCTGTCCCCCCAACTTGTGTTCTTTTCACAAAAATTCTTACTTTTGTTGATCATTGTTCACTTGTTATTCTCACTACTCCCCTCTAGTTTCTTTTTCTCCTTCCTTTTTTCTTTTCCTTTCTGTCTTTCTTTTTTATTCTCTATCTTTTTTCTTTAATTCTAATACTTAATTTTTCTCACGTTTTTCTTTTTCAGAGCAGTTATGGTTTCTGAAGTATTTAACACTGTTGATTTAGTTTGAACGTTTCATTTCATAGTCTGAACTTTGTTGACACAAGAGACTGGATTTATTTTGTCCAATAAATTTGAATGGCTTACATTTTCAGATTTATTTTCGTACTGTTTAGAATATCCAGGAATATCTTTACAGCTTTTTGAAGTGCCTGCATTACAACCAGCTCTTGAGGAATTAGAACCAGCAACAAAAACATTATCTTTTGAACTATTAGGACCAACAACAGTGACACTGTATCCGGTCATATCATTTTGAAAATGAGAGATGTGTCTAGAGCCCTGGAGTCCCTGGATTTCGACAAAAAAGCATAGTCTGGTATCCCATCAGGTTCAAAAGGAATGATTCCATAAGTTCTAAAACAAATTAATCCATTATCTGCGTTTGCTGATTTACCCCAAGCTAAGCTAAGAAGTGCACCAAACTGCGGCTGTGTAATCTTCCTTGAAGGGTTATTGGTCATGTTCTTTGAGCAAGCGGAATAGTAGTTCATTCTTAATGTCTTAAAGAAAGCGTGATCTAATGGCTGAAGGAATGCTCATCAAGATCATTTGATTATTTTCTGAGGGCTCTATAGTTTCAACGCGGCTAGTGTGTATTGTATGTCCATCTAAAAGAGGAAGTGTCTTTCCTGCTGGTTTTCTTGGAGCAAAATGGTTTTTCAGTCAATTAAAAATAAATTACTATTTATGTAGCCAGACTCTGAAGACAATTTTACTCCAGCACTTGGAGGCTAATCGTCACAAAACTCCTGTTTTAAATTTTTTCCTTTCGTTATGCAAAAGGGTTCAATGATTTTCACATGTCTTATACGCTCATTTGCTTGAGATTTCCCGAAGAAAATTTAAACCGACCGCTCATCGGTTGTAGATGTGAAGTCATGGAACGTGACAACGGTCAACTCTGGACACTCTCAGTCTACTCCGAGGTGGCTGCTGGCTAGTTAGCTAGTTCGAAGAGGAGCTCCGGTAGCGGGGCTTACACAAGCAGACTAAGTCCGAATTACAAAACTCAGCCATCGCTTTAAATGCCCGATTTAAAACGCGTCGAACAACTTACAACGACTCTACTTCATATTAGTTAATTTGGTTTTGCGTCAAAGGAACCCAGACAACCGCTGCAAAAATGCGTGCTCCCGAATATTACGACGCGGTACCCGAAATAATCTACTTGAATTCTTGCTGAAAAGGAAAGACGTGGATTACGTCAGCGATTATAAAGTTAAATTCCTTTTTCTTCTTTTAAGTTTATAAATAAATTTTAAGGTGCTTAACTTTGACAATTTCTGCTTTTAGTTCTCTTCATTGTCTATTTCCATTCTATTTGGTGTCTTCCACTTAACTAGTTCCTAAGCAACTAGAATCATTACATATAATCCTAGCAAGTACTAAAAATTATCAAAAGTACCCTCTTTTTTGATTTTCAAAAAATATTAGACCTCTGCTTGTAGAAGGGTTTTTAGTTATATTTTATTTCCTTCTTAATTGATTGCTTCTAATTTTTCAATATTCACTTAACACTATCGTTCTCAAAAAAATTATGTACCTTACCTAAATTCGTGATTGTTATAACCTGAATCCAAAATTACAAAAATTTCGCAATAAAAAAATACAAAAGAGTCATTTGCGCGTTTTCAATGCGATTAATAAGTTTTATGTTTAGATGTTAATTGGTTGGAGGGGAGAATAAATAAATTTAACAAGCAACTAAAATTTTCCCCGCTGAAATGGTTTGTTTCTTTTTTATTTTCTTGTTGAATCAAATTCATCAAAAAGAAGTTAATGTTGGGTAAAGTAACTCATCAATAGGAAGTGTATTCTTTTCAATTCCAAGTTTCGTGTTGATTAAAACAAGCTTCCTTGAATCAATGGCATTTGTTAATTTTAACTCGTCATGAGAATTATTTAAACAAACATGTAAACAAGTAGTCTCAAAGTTAAGTAGGATATAATTAATAAATTGCTTATAGTTATTTATATCTTTTTAGGGTATTGTAAAAATGAATTTACAATACCCCACTTAATTCGCGTCCTGTCTGTCCGTCCGTCCGTGTGTCACACCACTTTTTCTCGCAAACCACATAAGCCAGAAACACAAGATCTCGTTAGTAGGTGTAAAGTGATGCCCTCTTCAAAGTTTCGTCACAAAAAAAATCTATAATGTGTTTAAGGGTGGTCTCCCTATATAAGGGAGTGGCCCCCGAAAAAAGTTTCATCGCATGTAGGCAATATCGGTATCAAGTGAAAGTTCTTCATGAGAACTTTTCAAAACAGGTCTTAAAATGACAAATTTTGCTTTGACGGGTGCAGGGGAAGGGGAAATGTACGAAAATGTTGTGTCCCCCCTTGCGATTGGATGCTTTCGACCCGAAAAACCTGAAAAAAATTACAGGGGTGTGACTTTAAGAGTACAAGGGCAACAAATACCTTAGAAGTCGAAATTCGATCAACTTTGTTAATAATAGTACATGTTAAAAAGTTTACATTTTTGCCTATCAAATCAAAATAGAGCCCTTAAATTTCCCAAAAACTAACATTTATGCTTTTTGTAAGCAATTGTCTGTGTTTTGAAAATTTCTCAATAAACAGCTAAGTTATAGCCGATTGAATATTTAACAATAACAACAACATTAACACGTGATACTAGGGAGATACCCGTTTGCAACGGACCTAGACACTATAAATATGTAAAAATTTTAATAAAAATCTTAGAAATGGTTTGTAATATTGATGGATTATCATGACTAATTAAGCAACGGGGTGTAAACACTTGAAACAAAACGGCGGCGAACATAAAAATATAATAACCATAATACTTCTTCGTACACAATTTATCAACTTTTGATATGCAGAATATATTGTTTGATTCAACTTGTTTATATAATCACACCTGATACTTTATTTTAATAATTCTTTCTGATAAAGAAGTAAAAAATCCCCGTTGGCAGCACCAGCCGAAAAGGTAAATTTCTCGAACGTAGCGTAAGGACTTGAAAAAGAATTTGGCTTGCCTACTGCTGGACTTCTTACTGCAATTTTTGTAGCAGCACATGGGTATTTATTAACATTAAAAGAATCTATCGCCGTTCGTATTTGGAGACCCTTAATAGGGGCGCAAATATTTTGCTAATTAAATTGAGTTGCACACGTATGGATCACATATTGAAAATTGGCGGGTAATAAATTGTTATAAACATACACAGGGTTATCTATTTCGTGGTTGGGAAAGTATAACCCTGTCATTTGACATATGTCAGAATTAAATGTCATCCAAAGCGTGTTTTTTTTTAGTTAAAGGTTTGCTTTTTAAAAATATGGATCGTTTCACAGTCGAAAAATGCGTTAAAATTATTAAATTTTATAATAATGGTGATTCTGCTGTATCAACATTTAGGGGTTTACGAGCCGATTACGGTCTCCATCTCCATCCGTACAAAATCCAACTTACTCAAGAACTTAAGCCTCAAGACCATACACAACGCAGAATGTATGCGGATTGGGTGATTGAACAACAAGCCATTGATAACGATTTTTCGAACAAAATTTTCTGTAGTGATGAGGCTCATTTTTCGCTCAGTGGTTACGTAAATAAACCGAATTGTCGCATATGGGGCTCTCAAAATCCTCAAATGATCACAGAAAGGCCTTTGCATCCGGAAAATGTGACCGTTTGGTGTGCATCATGGTCTGGTGGTGTTATTGGACCGTATTTTTTTGAAAACGATCAAGGTAGAGCCATTACAGTCAATCCTGACAGCTATGGGCGGATGTTAAGTGATTATTTTTGGAGAGAAATTGAAGATTATGATCTGGAGAACATGTGGTTCCAACAGGACGGAGCCACAAGCCACACAACACAGGCTAATCGAGCACTTTTGCAAGAGCAATTTCGAGGACGCGTAATTTTGAGATTGAGTGATGTCAATTGGCCCGCAAGATCCTGCGAGCTAACACCTTTGGATTTCTTTTTATGGGGCTATGCAAAAGATCGTGTTTACGCGAACAATCCTCAAAATCTTGAGCAATTGAAAACCAATATTCGTGAAGTTATGGACAAGATATTGCCGGAAATGTGCCGGAAAGCCATTGAAAATTACCTAAAAGGAATTGAGGCCTGTTAGAGGTCCCGCGGAGGACATTTGAACAATGTTGTATTTTACGTATAATGACAAAGTTCAATCTTTATAAAGAATAAAAAATTTTGTTCCTATCTGAATATTTTATGTGTTTTCTTTAGCTTCACTTTCCCAAGCGTAAAATGGATAACCCTGTACATACCGGTTTCGCCCTTCTCATATTTACTGTTTACACATTTCACAGTGGCTACCACACAAAGGTGCTAACTTTTTGGCTTAAATAGATCAAATAGTTAATTTCCAAAGATTTCCATAAAAGTTTAATCAGCACATGCATTGCCATTAATAGATACATTTACGATTCTTTTCTGAACCATCAGGGGCCGTCATTTCGAATTTTTATTGAAAATGGCTGCTAAAAATATTAAGCTGTAAATTTTCGAATTTTTTATTTGATATCCGATTGGCATAATTAAATTAAATTAGCTTGCCTTAATAACTTATAATTTCAAGTTTCATCGGAATCTGTTGAGAAACTTGGCTGCTGGAGGGCTACAGAAATAAAAAAAATGTTTATGTCACCCCCCTGTATGGGGAGACCCCCTTAAACACTTAAAATATTTTCTTACACTGCAAATTTCAAGAGGCACCACTTTTGACCTACGTAGAAAATTTCCTCATTCTAGCTTATGTGGTTTGCGAGAAAACTTGTTGTGACGCACGAACAAACGGATGGATAGACAGACAAATTGCGATTTTATAATTTTATAGGGTATCGTTAAAAATATTTTACAATACTTGAAAAAAATTCGAATTATAAATACTTTCAATATGTCATTTAAAACGTTTCCATGAAAAAAAATCATTATTTCGGTTGCTACTAAAATAGCGAACTGCGCTTGCTTTCTGACCTTTGGGGCCGCCATTTTGAATGCATGCATTTGATTTTGGATTATTTTAAATCTTTGTGTGCTAGGACCTCATCAACTGATGTGCCAAATCTCGTTCAAATAGGAGTTTCACTCTAGACAGGGCAAAATAATTAAATTTTTAGTGAAAATGGCAGCTAAAAATATTAGGTTTTAAATTTTCGACTTCTTTATTTTTCATTCAGCTTTAATAATTTTCTGTATAATACAAGAATATAGTACAGAGATCCTAGAGGGCTAGAGGGCCACAAAAACATGAAAAAAACACATATTCAAACCACCGCCATTTTGAAATTTGCTCATGCATGATCACTTAAATATCAAGGACTGTAGATCGAACTAATGTCTATCTTGAAACCAAGTTTCATATATGTCGGATCAAAATTGCGACTTTTAGAAGCCTTAAAAGTTTTGAGCTTCAACTGGCCGCCACTTTGTTTTTTGTGACCTGAACTCCAGTTTTCTTACGTGATTCTTTAGATATTTATAATTTCTATAAAACTCTCGAATTTCATGATCATCTCTTGAAAATTTTGACCACTATTACAACAAAAAAATTTTGCACGTTTTTTGACATTTAAGCGGCCGCCATTTTGTTTCCGCGGTACAGACTTTGGATTTTTCATTGTGAGATTCATCACATACATCACTGAACCTTTGAACCAAATTTCATCCAAATCGGAGCTATCCTTTGGTCAGAACCAAAATCACGATTTGTCGCCTAAAATGGCCACCATTTTGTTTTTGCCCGGCTGATATAGTTGGTTCACAAACCTAACCGAGATATTAACTCAACAAACTTTTCCTGAAAATTTGCTGAAAATCAGAGCAAAATTGCAACCTCTAGCGTGGTCACAAATTTCGTTATATCTCATGTATATATATATATATATATATATATATATATATATATATATATATATATATATATAGATATATATATATATATATATATATATATAGATATATATATATATATATATATATATAAGATTCTCTCCGCAATAAGTAAATTTCTCTTAAAAAATTTACCTAAAAAATAGTGTTGTCTTAGATTTGTCTGGATTTTAAAATTCATCGTGTTATTTCGTATATTAAGTTTTTTTCGTGTTGTTTTGAGTACTATATTTAATATTTATATACTTTCTATATTGCGTATACGTACTGATTATATCTGAATTAAAATGATGCTAGAATTGAAATTGGTTGGTCTTATTAAAGGGAATTCTTAAAAGCCCTATGTGAATGAATTGAAAAAAAATTATTTTCTTGCACAAGTCAGTGGAATTCGATTTGTAATTACGTGAAAACTATGAAATATGTATTTTTTTTTTATTTTATGGCTTTGGTATATTTACTATTTACTTGAATCACTTTGCCAGGATAGCATTCTTTTACTAGTCGCTTCGATAACATTTGATAAATTGTTTTTTTTTGTTGCTTTCACGCTTAATACATTACGTAAGATTTAATATTTTGTTATTATGAGACTATGTTAAAAGGCTTTTTCGTTGTGAAAATATATGGGAAAAATGGTTTGAAAATAAATGGGAAACTAATTAACAAATATTTGAGCGTTTTGAATTCCTTGTTATGTAGATGATTTCTTTTCTACAGGATCTGTATTTTCCGACTCCAATAGCAAAACCTTGATTATTCATACAGAAAACCACTCAGAGCATTTTCTTTTCCAAATCAATGAATTTCCTGGCTGTCTGTTCTGACAAATAATTAACTCTTACAGCATTTAACCACGATTTCGGTCGAAAGAATATAAGTAAAAAAATCAGTCTGAAATTATGTTATAAGGTCAACATTTTTAAATTGCACTGCATTGAAAATTCTTTTTTAAGGGGATTGTAAAATTATTTTACAATACCCTACTAGTTCCGCGTCCTGTCTGTCCGTCCGTCCGTGTGTCACACCACTTTTTCTCGCAAACTGCATAAGCTAGAAACATAAGACTTTGTAGTTAGATGCGAAGTGACGCCCTCTTCAAAGTTTCAACACGAAAAGAAATTTATAAGGTCCCTAAGGAGGGTCTCCCCATATAGGGGAGTTGCCCCTGAAAAAAAAGTTTTAATCGCATGTAGGCGAAACGGGTATCAAATGAAAGGTCTTAATGAGCACTTTTCAAAACAGGTCTTAAAATGACAAATTTTGCTTCGAGGAGTGCAGGGGAAGGGAAAATGTACGAAAATTTTGTGTCCCCCCTTCGCGATTGGACACCTTTGACCTGAAAAATCTGAAAAAAATCATGGATATAGGGCTTGATGATTACAACAACAACAAACACATGAGAAGTCGAAATTCACTCAACTTTGTTAGTAATAGTATGATCTATCGATTTTATATTTTCTGGAATAAAATCTTAACGGTGCCCTTAAATTTAATAAAATTCTGTACACAGATGACTATTTATAAGATTAATCTCTCCTGAAAGTTTCATAAAGATCGAATGGTATTTAATGAAGTTATAGTGATTTGAATTTTCCTGTATTACTATGGAACAATATGCGCTGTATTACTATGGAAACATATGGCTATGGAACAATATGCGCTTTTTACCGACTCAGATACTACAGCTTTGCAAGGATTTGCATGAAAGTTTCAGGAATGATAGGTATCATGAATGACTTTGAGAATTGGCTCAGCTAGTGGTATTAGTAATCGTAAAGCAAAAAAGGGGCTGTTTTAAATGCGAAGATTGAATAATTTTGAGTTATTTTGCCCCAACTTCAACGTTTAAGGCGCATGCTTTGAACACTTGATTCAATTTAATGAATGATTGAAGATGAGTACTCATAGGTAAAACAAGTCGAGAAGGAAGGAGAGAGCTTCCAGCAAATAGGCTTTGTAATAATTCTAGGATTCGAAAAAATAGGCCATGAATCGATGATTGCAGTACAGGGGAGTGGCCGCTGAAAAGAAAAAATTCATCATATGAATATCAAATGAAAGTTCTTTATAAGAGCTTTTCAAAACAGTACTTGAACTGACAATTTTTCCTTCACAAGGGCAACAAATACCCTAGAAGTCGAAATTCGATCAACTTTGTTAATAATAGTACATTTTATAAATTTTGCTTCTTTGTCTGTAAAATCAAGATGGGAGAATTAAATTTCCCAAAATCTTTAATTTGAGTTTTCTGAAAGTAATTGTATATGGATCAAAAGTTTCACAATAATGGAACAATAAACAGCTAAGTTACAGCCGATTGAATATTTAACAATTACAACAACATTAACACGTGATACTAGCGGGATACACGCTTGCAACGGACCTAGACACTACAAATATGTAAGAATGTTGATAAAAATTTTAGAAATGGTTTGTGATATCCATATGTTATCATGAATAATCAAGCGATGGGGTCAAACCACTTGAAACAAAATGGTGGCGAGTTTAAATTCATAATAATCATAATAATTTTTGGAACTCAATTTATGGAATCTATATATTAGTCAAGCTTAGATATGCAGAATATATTGTTTGATTTACTAATTGTTTTACAATACCCTTCTGGCAGGAGCATCCTCCTGCTACTTCAACTTGTTTCTTTTTGCTGGCACGTAGGGATTCAAGCTATACATTTCTGTCAATTGATTCCTTACTTGTATAAACTTTTAATTTCCGACACTTAGAAAGACCGCAGCGCCATCGTCATTGCATTCAAGTTTGCTGGGCTCGATATATTAAGTTTTATTTTCAGTATCAGGCCAACTGTTTGCGCCTCTCGTTCAAGTAAAACGGACAAATGTCGCAATTGTTTCACAGTTCCTTTTTTCCAACCATCGTTTGCTGTAAGCACACAAGGATGAAATAAAGGATCGCAATAAACCTCATGTATAGTATCTTACCTTTTCACTTCCCCGGTCACTTTCTGGAGGCTTACTCTCCTTCGGAAACACCGGTCGTATATTGAATTGTTGATTTTCATATTTTCAACAGGTTTGACTGCATCTTTTAAACGATGTTCAGATCATTCTCCTCTCCCAGACGTGCCTTTTCTGGCAAGGATGTGAAGTCCGAATAAGAAATAGGGTCCAACTGCCGCAGGTTTTTTTCTAGTTAGCCAACTATCCTTAAATTCACTGATCCATTTCTCCCATCGTCAGAGATAGATAGACCACCTTCTCGTTTAGATAAATAACGCTACTAGCACGTCATTTTAGTTTAAGATCATACTCAACTAAACACTTGAGTTATAGCACTGAGCTCACGCCAAAATAATTTAAACTAACTTAACCACATAAAAATCAAGTCCAGTGAAAAAACTTTTCAACCAAAAGAAATAAATGTTGTTTTTTTTTCTAGGAGATTCATATATCTCCTGAGCAAAAAAAGCGTATATACGTCTGCTCAAGTAGAAAACCACTAATCAATGAATGTGGGGTTGCTGAGACAGACCAGCAAATTATTCAAATGGTCCATCTAAACTGGTGGTCCATCTATCGCAGATTCACCCTACAGATAATGAAATACAATTCTATGCAAAAATTACGATTTTTCTTTGACCTTTTAACATACTGATTAACTACTTCTAGAGTAAATGAAAACTCAGAATACTTAAAAAAATCTCATTGGCAGCACCAGCCAGAAGGGTAAATTTCTCGTATGTAGCGTAAAATTGCAAAAAAGAATTGGGCCTGCCTACTACTGGACTTCTTGCTGCAATTTTTGTACTACCAAATGGGTATTTATTAACATAAAAAGAATCTGCCGACGCTTGTATTTAGAGACGCTTTATAGAGGCGCAAATATTTTGCTAATTCAATTGAGTTCCACACGTATGGATCACACATATATATAATTATTATATAATAAATCGTTGAAAACATATAAATACAGGTTCCATCCTTCTCACATTTGCTGTTTACACATTTCACACTGGGTACCACACGAAGGCTCAAACAGCTCAAATAGTTAATTTCAAAACATTTCCATAATAGTTTAGTCAGCACTTGCGTTGCCAATCATATATACATTTTCAATTCTTTTCAGACTATCAGGGGCCGTCATTTTGATTTTTATTGAAAACGGCTGCTTAAAAATATTAAACTGTAAATTTTCGACTTTTTTATTTGTCATTCGATTTGCATAATAAAATTAACTTGCCTTAATAACTTATAGTTTCAAGTTTTACCGGAATCTGCTGAGAAACTTGGCTGCTAGAGGGCTACAGAAATAAAAAAAAACATTAAGTCTCCCGCCTGTATGGGGAGACCCCCCTTAAATACCTTAAAATATTTTCTTGCACTGCAAATTTCAGGAGACACCACTTTTGACCTACGTCGAAAATTTCCTCAGTCTAGCTCATGTGGTTTGCAAGGAAACTTACTGTGACGCACGAAAAAACGAACGGACGGACGGACAGACAAGTTTAATAATTTTTTAGGATATTGTTAAAAATATTTTACAATATCTTAAAAATGGTCTGGTTTAAAAAAAAACTTCCAAGTTAAGTCATTTAAAACGTTTCTATGAAGAATATTCATTTTTTCAGTTGCTAATAAAATAGCGAATTGTGCTTGCCTTCAGACCTTTGGGCGCCACCATTTTGAATGCAAACATTTGATCTTGGATTATTTTTAATTCTTTGCGTGCTAAGACCTCATCAATCAATGTGCCAAATCTCGTTCAAATCGGAGTTTCACTCAAGACAGGGCAAGAGTATTCAATTATTAGTGAAAATTTCAGCTAAAAATATTATGTTTTAAAATGTCGACTTTTTTTTCCTTTCATTCGATTTTTAATATTTATATAATACAAGAATATAGTACAGAGATCCATCATCTCAAGTTTCATCAAAATCCGTTGGAAAATGTGACCGCTAGAGGGCCACAAAAACCTGAAAAAATGCGCAATTAAACGGCCGCCATTTTGAAATTTGCACATGCATGATCACCAAAACATCAAAAATTCTATACCTAAGCAATTCCTATCTTAAAACCAAGTTTCATATACATCGGATCAAAATTGAAACTTTTAGAGGCCTTTGAAATGTTGAGTTTCAACTGACCGCCATTTTGTTTTTGTGACCTGACCTCCAGTTTTTTTTATGTAACTCTTTAGATACTTATAGTTTCTATCAAACCATCGAATTTCATTAACATTGGTTGAAAGCTTTGGTCAAATCTACAACAACAAAATTTTGCCTAAAAAGCCTATTTAAATTAAAAATTTTTAATCTTTTGGATTAAATCTCAAAATTTGAAGCCCCTTCAAGCTTTGTCTTCTACCATGTTTATTTAATAAAAAATTACAAACGGTTTCAGTAAATGCCTTACAGGTGCATCTCAACGTTAAAACTTAAATCTGCCATGTCTAGTAGTATTAAGTGCTGAGCACCATCTGATCGATGAAAAATCCATAATATCAGAAAATCGTTCATCGTTAACTCTTCAAAGTTCAACATAAGGTAAGGCCAATCACCACTAGCTCTCATACAAATTCATATTCTGGATGCATTCAACCTCCCTTCAAACAAATCAGCAAGATTCATGTATCAGCGCGAGCTCGCCACCCTTATTTGCATCACTGTTACACTGATAGAAGCACCTCATATTTAATCGAGACAAGATGTAAACGAGAGTGTAATTTTTGTTCACAATGCTCCGCTTCCAAAGGATAAGTGTATACGATACTAGCTGATAGTTGGAGGGACTGAAAGTGTATATGCATGTTGTTAAGTGTATGTAAGCAGGTAAAGTTTGAAGCTAACAGATAGCTCATGGCTTATGCAACATATTTTCTTGCAAAAAGATAAATTGAGCGTAAAATTTATCTGTTCTCAGGTTCGCCTCTTAGGGCTCATTGCAGATTGATGCACTTGAGTGCGAATCGCGTACGTGATGATTTTAACAAAATTTCTACTATCCAGTAATTGGGTGATATAGTACTAACAGAATTTTGCTTAAAACAAAATCTCTATATATATAATTTCGCACGTGCAATTCCTGGCAAAATAGCCAGGCAGCATTCAAGCGCTCCCTACAGGGTAAAATGAAATTTGAGAAAGTTTTCAAGGTTATTTTCATAACGAATTGGTCTTTGGTTAAAAAAATAAAAGAAACAAGTTGGGTAGACAGACCTATGCTCATGTCAGAAGGGTTTTGTACTCAACTTACAAAATGCAGTAACCAGCAACGAATAAAATCAAGAAACATGTCAAAGACAATTTTATTGGAGAAAATGTGAAATTCGAGGATCATACTATTATTAACAAAGTTGAACGAATTTTGACTTCTGAGGTATTTGTTATAGTTATACCCATAAATATCTCCTTTGATATTTTTTTCAGATTTTTTAGATCACTGGTGTCCATTCGCGAGGGAGGAAACACATTTTCCATGTATTTCCCCCCCCCTGTGCTCCCACTGAAGCAAAAACTGTCAGTTTAAGAACTGTTTTGAAAAGCTCTCATAGAGAACTTTCAGTTGATACTCATATCGGCTACCTTTCATGAAATTTTTTTTCAGGGGCCACTCCTCTGTACTGTAATCATCGATTCATGGCCTATTTTTTCGAATCCTAGAATGGTTACAAAGCCCTTTAGCTAGGAGCTCTCTCCTGCCTCTTCGACTTGTTTCAATTGTATGTACTCATCTTCATGATACCTATCACTCCTGAAATTTTCATGCAAATTCTAGCAAAGCTGTAGTGTCTAAGTCGGTAAAAAGCGCATATGGCTCCATAGCAATATGTTTTCATAGTAATACAGGGCATATTGCTCCATAGTAATGCACGAAAATTCAAGTCGCTATAACTTCGGTAAATACTATTCGATCTTTATGAAACTTTCAGAAAAAATCAATCTTATAAATAGTCATCTTTTTGCTAAATTATTGAGTTTAAGGGTACCGTTTAGGTTTTATTCAAGAAAACACAAAATCGATAAATCATACTATTACTAACAAAGTTGAGTGAATTTCGACTTCTCATGTATTTGTTGTTGTTGTACTCATAAAGGCCTACATTCATGATTTTTTTCAGATTTTTCGGATGGAAGGTGTCCAATCGCGGGGGGGGGGGGGGGTACGCAAAAAGTTCGTACATTTCCCCTTCCCCTGCCCCCCTCTGTACTTATAAGACAATTTTAAGACTTGTTTTGAAAAGATCTCATTGAGACCTTTCCAATGACACCCTACTCGACTACCAATGGTGAACATTTTTTTTTGAGGGGTCACCCCCTTATATGGGGAGACCCCCCTTAAACGCCTTTGAAAAATTTTTCCACCCTTGAACTTTCAAGAGGTCACCACTTCTGACCTTTCTACAAAGTTTCATGGCTGTAGCCCTTATAGTTTTGGAGAAAAAGTGCTGTGACATACAGACGGACGGACGGACGGACGGACGGACGGACGGACAGACGGACACAGGTCGTGATTGCAATAGGGTTTTGTATTTTAGTACAAAACCCTAAAAATACGACATTAATGTATACATACCCAAACAACCAGTTAGCCCTTTTTACGTAACAGGGCGGTCTGATAATTACTTAGCCTCACCACCCAATGGTGCCAGCATCACAGGAGAGGTTCACTATGGTGTGGTACATTTTTGTAGACGGTGATTGTCAAAATTTCAGCCTAATCAGACTCGTAGTTTTGTTTTGAACGAGTGTGTAAGCGGGCGTATCAGCGGATTTTAGAAAAATTGAGAAAGAACAATATCGGTCGGTGATTCAATTCTTGTTCTTTTTAGGGCTTTGCAAAATAATTTTACAAAACCCTACTAAAATCGCGTCCTGTCTGTCCGTGTATCACACCACTTTTTCTTGCAAACTGCATAAGCTACAAATATAAAATTTTGTAGGTAGGGGCAAATTGACGTCCTCTACAAAGTTTCACCGTAAAACGGAATTTATAAGGTGTTTAGTGGGGGGTTCTCCTCATATAGGGGAGTGACCCCTGAAAAAAAAAGTCTTTGCATGTAGGCAATATGGGTATCAAATGAAAAGTCTTGATGAGAACATTTCAAAGCAGATCTTAAACCAACAAGTTTTGCTTTCAGGGGTGCAGGGGAAGGGGAAATGTACGAAAATTTTGTGTCCCTTTGACCCGAAAAATCTGAACAAAATCACAAAGGTGGTACTTTAGAAGGACAAGGGCAACAAACACCTCAAAAGTCAAAATTTGATCAACTTTTTTAATAATAGTACATTTTATAAATTTTAAATTTTTGCCTATAAAATCAAAACGGCACCCTTAAATTTCCCAAAAGCTACAACTTCAGTTTTTTTAAAAACAATTGCATGTGTTCTGAAAATTTCACAATAATCGAACTATAAACAGCTAAGCTACAGCCGATTGGATATTTAACAATTACAACCACATTAGCACGTGATAATAAGGAGATACACATTTGCAACGAAGCTAGACACTACAAATATGTAGGAATTTTGATAAAAATTTTAGAAATGGTTTGTAATATTGATGAGTTATCATGACTAATCAAGCGAAGGGGTCAAAATACTTGAAATAAAGTTGCGGCGAATTTAAAAACATAAAAACTATAATAATTGTTGAACTCAATTATTGGAATCTGTATATTAGTCAAGTTTTTATATGTAGAATATATTGTTTAATTTACTAATTTTTTACAAAATCGTTCTGGCAGGAGCACTCTCCTGCTACAACAACTTGTTTTTGAGATCTTTGTAAAATTTTTTTTTGCAAAGACCTACTAGTTTCGCGACCTGTCTGTCCGTCCGTCCGTCTGCCCGTGCGACACAGCTAGTTTCCTCAGAAACAATAGAAGCTAGAATGCTCAAACTTTGTGAAAAGGTCAGAAGTGATAGTTTCTCAAAAGTTAAGGCCATACCAAAAATTAAAAGACTTTTTAAGGGGGGTCCCCCCTAATAACGAATGAAACCTTTAAATTTTTTTAACCAAAGCTACTTGAGTGGGATATCAAATGAAAGGTCTTGATTAGAACTTTTAGAATCTGAAATAAAAAAGTCATTTCTTGAATTAAGGGGTCCAGAGGGAGTCAGAATGCACCCCCTCCCCCTCGCGATTGGACACTTTTGAGCCGAGAAACCTGAAAATTATCAAGAATTTGGGCCTTTATGAGTTCAAGGGCAACAAGTACCTCAGCAATTAAAGTTCACTAAACTTTGTTAATAATAGTAGATATGATTTGTAGATTTGACGTTCTCGCCTATAAAATCAAAACGGTACCCTTAAACGTCTTGAAATTATATAGACTAATATAAGATATATATGTTTCCAAAATTTAATTGAAATCGGTTTATAATCAAGTGAGATATAGCGGTTTCAACTGTATGGAATTACAACAACAATAACATGTGTTTATGGTTCATACATATTTCAAATTGACCTAGGCACTTTTATTTTCTTTCAATTTTGATGAAAATTTAAGGAATAGTATTTAACTTGAATATGTTCAATTGGCCGAACATTCAAAACAATCATTTAAGCTAATTTGCTTATCAAAGAACCTGTGCATTTTTGCATAAATTTGAACGATTTCATATCCAAGTATTGGATGAATAATTCAAGTTATCGATACATGCTATTAGCAAACTTGTTTCGAACCCTAAGATGTTAACAAAGACTTTTTGTAGGAGCACTCTCCTGCTTACTCAACTTGTTAATAACCCCATATAATGATTTTCTACCTTTTTAGGTCCGAACGCGGAACCGACCTCTCATCGGTTCTAGACGTTAAGTCTGAGTAGTGCCAGCGGATGGTACCAACCGGTCAACCAATCCGTGCACCGTAACCCATTCACGCGGTGGCTGCTCGTCGGCCAGCTAGTTCGGAGAGGATTTCGGTCGCGGGTCTCCGAATGGGTTACGCTCATTTACATATTTTCAGCCACCTATACACGCCCGTTTTTAAACGCGTTACAAAACAAAGCCATACGGAGAAGAAACCTACTTTACGTTACTCCGTATTCCTTCCTATAACCAGTCAAAGAACAAAATCTCCTTTTTACTTAGCGTTCCCGAATTCCCGACGCGGTACCGAAAAGTATGCTACTCTAACTCAACCCGACGAAAACTACTCTAATAAAGCGACAAAACAACAAAGGTACCGCGTACCGCGCACGACGCGAAACCGACCTCAGCGGATTTTTCGAAACCCTACCCTCGCGACGGCATACCTACCCTGCACTTCCCTTCCCGCTGAAATAGAAGAACCACTGAAAAGGAAAGTCCGTTTTTTTTTTATTAGCAATTCATTGTAATCAAAAACATTCCTTTAATTCATATAAAAATATAAACTAATTATCCGTGAATATAGTCAAAATAATTGACATGAAAATTTCATAAACGAAAAATAAAATGTATAACATTTAACAACTTAACTAAAATGGAAAAGAAAGTAAACATAGGCACCTTAATTAGTATCAAAGCTACTTCGCCACATCAATCGAGAATTCTGAACTTACAATAAATTCTTACAAGTTGGTGATGGATGGTTGCAACAATTCAGCACATTTGTAAGAGCATCAAATTTTAAATTTTACAATTTTTCTAGTATTAACGTGCTATGTCTTTCGCTTTTTGCAGAGATGCTTGTAATTGCTTTGCCTTATATTTTTTTTTTTATATTTCATGCCTTGGTTTTTCTATTTTTGCGCAGTATTCTTTTAGTAACACTCCGTTATTTAAAAATTTATATCGATATTGTGTTATTTTTTTTTTGGCTTGGCTTTAAAATACTCCTGTACATTATTTTTCTATTTCCAATCGGGTTACACAAATATATATACTAGTATATAAAGCAACTTTCGTTTAAAATATATGAGTGCCTCTATTTTCGAATTAATTTGCAGGTGACTTCTCCTTAACGCTCCGGTAGTGAACTATCGTTTTGTAACTAATAATTTATATATAATTAATTTACTAAAATCTATTGTATATGTAACTTATGTGTACGACTTAGTTGCCAGTATTTAAGAAGCGATTCTTCCCTAATCATTGTATTAGTTTCAATATGCCTCTCTGCATGAAATATTGTTATCATCAATTCTAAATCAAAAATTTAACAAGTACACTAAAAGGAGGGCATTGATCATGTTAATCCGCTGGATCAGCTAAACTAGAAGGACTCAGGCGGGATATTATTTTAGGAATTTCTATATAAGAGGCCCTTTATCATTTCATGTCTTTTGTTTCAAGCATTGAAATCAATGCTATATTTATAAATACCATCAATGTTTTTTTTTTGTTTTTTTTTCAAATTTTCAACGCGAGTGTTGCATACCTAACTTATTTAATTGCTCTTTCTTGCCTTTTAAGTAAATCTCAATTCATTGTCCCAAAGTATTTCTCATGTTTATTTGTTTTATAAGGATATGAAGAAAAAATGATCACAATTGTCTCTTTGCAAAATGTTTTGATTGGTGTTAAGTTATGTTAAGTTTGAACGATATTTATCGGTGAAAAATTTTATACTCTCGATAGGTTGGTAGGATGCCAAATTTAGACGAGGACTTGCTTTCTCCGTGCGATCGGAAAGAATGGAAGGGAAATTAGCTCTCCTTTGGATTCAACATATGGCTGTCAATTGTCCTTTTACTTATTCTGAATGTTCTGAATGACTTGAATGTTTAATTTCGAGTTGAACACGCATTTCTATGAGTTGTGTTTTTTTTTCTCTACTAGATATGTCACAACACGTTTTCCAACAGAACCATAAGCCCTAACGTCTATCGCTACGTTTCGAATGACTAAAGTAATTTTGAAAATCTCTGCGCGGACAGACTTGAAACGTTTGTACAAATAACCGAAGAAATGCTCTTATCATCAACGATACTGGCTCGCAATCTTTTAGTTGTTCTTCGAGTTTAAATTACCCATTTCCCGTTCTCGAATTATAACCAAATAAACTTTATACTATTTTAATTCGTTGTCACGAACAAAAACTAAGTATTAATATTCACGGTGAATCTGTAGCTAAATGGTAAATCATTCGTTGCCTATGATATTATTGAATTTTTTGAATCTTACGCGGTTCTATTTTGTGTGTTTGATTTGTTTTGTTTTTATTTGCCGCTGATTTTTATCGGTTGTTACTTTTATCTACCATGTATTCATAATGTTATGTATATACGACTCTAGTTTTATTAAGCGTTGTTGCACTGCCACACAAAAACGACGGCATGAACGTGCATGAGAATCACATTTCTCTCCTTAGGATGCACTATAAAAGTCGCTATTAAAGTGTCGTGTTAACATATAGACCACAGCCTCTTATGTTGCCATCATGATAACAGTGTTTGGTATTTGACGGACTAGTTGTGTTGCTAATCCCCTATAGATTCCAGCCTTGCCCTCTTCTTTCCATACTGTATATAACGTTTGCCAAAACGTTCGATATTTGCTTCCTTCTACACGTAATCGCGTTCGTGCAACTTCGTGCGGGTACGCAATACATGAAGCAACAGTCTTCGATATAGCGCCGGCCAGCATAAACTCAAGAAAATCTCTCGACGTTTTACCATCCAAAGGATGACTATGTCGTAGCTCGATAAGTTTCGCTTTAAGAGCTTCATAAATCACAAAATGTATAACAGTTTCAGATATACCAAAATAGCTGGCCGTTATTCCTTTATAAAAACCACAAAAGCCCGACGTTGCATAAATTCGTTTTATACATTCACGCACGGTCATTTGATTTTTTTGATTTATAATCCAATTGCAGGCGCGTTTTCACGAACCATATTGGATTTGTTGCTGTCGATGCTGCGAAACCGGCACATGTTGCACTTATTATATGAACAATTGGTGAGTCTGGTGGGAGATTACCTAGCTTATTTAATGTTGTCTTAGCTTGTATGTAGAGGTTGCACAATATTTATAACCTCAAATGGAACCGACGACAAAGTTTCCCTATTGCTTGGAACTAAATTTTGTCTTAGGACTCAAACTAATACGGCAAAATGTAGTTACCGATAAAACGTTGAATAACTACACCACTTGAAGAAAACCTGCACGCCAAACAACTGTTGCGTTTGCACTTCCGACTGTGGGTAGGCACGATAGTGCTAGTAAGTGCTCTGTTGACTAACTTCCGTCGAATTTCCAGCAGTGAGCGAATGACTCCACAAAAAATTCCGTCGGCCCACGAAGGAAGGTCGCTCCCGCCCTTAAAGCAAAAAATAATTAATTCAGATTCCAACTGCTTACATAAAATTTACCGGCTCCCGTCTTCGTGTTAGCCTGACACCTTGAAGGTTAAGTGACGAATGACACTTCCACCCAGTTTCCACGTTTCTATCTATTCGATGTTTTGATGGCAACTGTGGGGGGCATTGCCAGATAGATATGCCTCGAAATGTATCGGATGGTTAATTAATATTATTTTTCAAATATTTATATCCACAGATATAAATATTTGAAAAAAAAATATTTTCTGCGCAATGATATCCGCACGAAAGATGAAGTCTGCTTGCACTTCGAAGTCATACATATCTGGCCGGTTGCCAGGGTTCGGGATCGGAATCACTTCGATTCCCGGGCGTAGGCGTCACATTACACATTCCCCCCCAAAATCGAAGTAACTCCGATCCCGCCTCCTATGTAAAAGGTCTTGGTTAGGGCCGTGGCGGGTCGAAGGTCGATTTCGAGGAATAGGCTACAGCAATTTCAGTGAATACTCGATAGTGGCTATACAGTAGGGAGTCAGGTGTTACTCGGATGTCTTCGTCCAGGCAGAGATTTAGGTAAGCCATGGTTTTTTCTTTCGCGTGAAATAGTTGCACTTCATCGTCGAAGGTCTTTTGCATGGTAAATTCCCAGGGTTTTACCAGCCATGTCCACGATGAGGTATTGTAATGTCGGGTGGCATCGCTCTGCCGGAAGTTTCGACGATATATTTCGTCGCCTGCCTTAAAGCCAGAGGGATGGGATCGCAAGTTGTACCGCTCCTCCCCCATCCGTCTACTTTCTTCAATCTTCTCCCGCAGATGAGCTCGCAGAAGTTGGAGCTTTTCGTGCGGTTCCAGAACCACGATTGGGTCCTCTAGCGATTTCAGCTGCCGCAATAGCCGGTAAGCGCTTCCATGACGGATCATGTACTGGCCGAACAATGCGAAATACGGCAAAATGCCGGTAGTGGCGTGGTACGACGAGCGCAGAGCACTAGTGATGGCGGACAACTTGCGATCCCAGTCCTTCTGATTCGGGTGAACATAGGCGCGAATAGCCGCTATGAGCGTACGGTTCAGTCGTTCGGATGCGTTGGCTTGTGGTGAATAGACGGCGGTTCGTTGGTGAATGATGCCGTATTTGGACATTAGGTCTCGGAACTTGCTTGAGGTGAACTGGACCCCGTTGTCGGAGACAAGTTTCTCTGGAACTCCAAACATGTCCAGGAAGCTGAGTATAGGTCCAGTGTGCATGTTACGTAGTGGTTCTATGATAGGGAATTTAGAGAGCTGGTCCAAGACCACGACAGCTCCTGTGTGACCCGAAGCAGATCGAGGGTAAGGACCGATAAGATCAATATACAAGCGCTGGAACACGCGTTCGGGGACCTCAACCTTACCCATGGGAGGCCGAAGAATGGTGTTGGGCGCTTTAGTGCACTTGCATAGCTCACAGGAGGCTACGTACGCTTTTATCTGTTGTGCCATCTTAGGCCAAAAGAAACAGGTTTTCAACCGCCTAAGTGTACGACCGTATCCGCCGTGCGCACTTGATGGGTGGTCATGAGCCCGTCTGATAAGATCAGTGGTTAATTCTTCTGGCACCCACAACTTCCACTGTTCTTCTTCTTGTATGGGGTCTCTGGATGCGTGTCCCATCAGCTTATAAATAAATCCATCCGTCAACCGCAGTTCAGGAAGCTGGGACAGTTGATTCTGGATAGTGTGAATCAGTTGGGTGTAGCTGGCTGACTTGAAGGCAGGATGGTCCAGATCGATCAATTGGGGACTGTCGTCCTCCTGGACCAATTCGGCTCCTTCAGGAGCGAACATTCTGGATAGGGTGTCGGGGACTACATGCTGGCTTCCTTTTCGGTGGCGAATTGTGAAGTCAAATGCCTGTAGTTTCAGTGCCCACCTGGCCAATCTGCCGTTGAGATCAGTCTGGCTCATTAGCCATTTCAGAGAAGCGTGATCCGTAACGATTTCAAAGGTGTGTCCCTCCACATAGGCTCGGAAGTGTTTCACTGCCAACACCGCAGCTAGACATTCCTGCTCGGAGACCGTGTAATTTCGCTGGGCTGGGTTCAACTTGTGAGACATGAAGGCTATAGGTCTCTCCTCGCCGTCTTGTGCAACCTGGACTAAGACTGCTCCCTCCCCATGTTGACTCGCGTCACAGTGGATTGAGAACGGTTTGTCAAAGTCCGGGCTGTGCAGTACGGGGGCTGTAGTCAGACTCTTCTTTAGCTCTTCAAAGGCTCGCAAGCTGGGCTCTTCCCAGACGAATTTACGTCCCTTACGCAGCATGTCGGTCAAAGGAGTGGTAATGGTGGCATAGTCACGTACAAAACGCTGGTACCATCCGCATAAGCCTAAGAATCGGCGTAGTTGCTTGGTGGTCTTGGGTAATGGAAAAACGTCAATCGCTTGAGTCTTGTCCAGATCGGTCTTGATATGGCCATGCCCAATGATGTGACCTAAATACTTCATCTCCGTCATCACGAACTGACTCTTCTGTATGTTGATGGTTAACCTTGCCCTCCGTATGTGCAGAGCCACCTCCTGAAGCAGGTCGATGTGTTCGTTAAAGGTCTCGGTTATAAGCAGCAGATCATCCAAGTAAACGAAAACTTGGTGCCGCAAATGAGGTGGTATCACCTTATCCTTAAGGCGCGTCATTGTTTGGGGGGCATTGCACAATCCGAATGGCATGGTCACAAATTGATACAGGGGCCAACCTGGGACTGTGAAGGCTGTTTTCTCCTTTGAACCAGGCTCTAAAGGAATTCGCCCGAAGACGTCCTTGAGGTCTAAGCTCGTGATGAAGTGGGCTTTAGGCAACCGACTCAAAATGCCTTCAATCAACGGTAGAGGGTATGCGTCCTTGACAGTGACAGCGTTCAAGCGTCTGGCATCTAAGCATAGCCGGACCTTGTTCGGCTTGACAACTAAGGTGACTGGGGAAGCCCACGCGCTCTGTGATTCTTCGATTACGCCTAATGCTAGCATTCGATCCACTTCGGCATATAACGACTTTTCCTTCGCCGGAGATATGGCAAAATGTCTCTGTTTTATGGGTTTAGCATCCCCCCACATCTATAGTGTGGAACACCAGTGCAGTCCGCCCGAGACCTTCCTTCTCATGCGATGGAAAAGCCGATATAGCCGAGTCAAGTCGCACTTGCTGATTTACATCCAGTGTATGTCGTAATAAGTGAGTGGGTTGAGATTGGTCAGGAACTGTGGTGACGGACTCCAGGGTCGTACCGGAAAACAGTGCCAGGGCCAAGTTAAATTTTCGAATGAAATCCACTCCTAGATAAAGATTCTGGGTTTATTGAGGTATGATGTAAAATTCCAGTGGTTTAGTTACTCCTTTGAAGGTGACCTCTGTCGTAATTTTTCCCACTACAGAGTGACGAGTTCCGGCCGCCGTGCTTAACCAGGAGGTGAAATGACGGATTTGGTCCGCGTGCATTGCCAGTACCTCCCCTGCAAAATCGGCAGATATGCAATTCACGCTGGCTGACTCGTTTTTGCAGGAGGTGTACTGACGCATATGGCCGAACGTCATCCCTCAATAATTCGTCTAAGTGTATGTCCTTCAGCACCTTCCTCGACTGCCTGACTTTTCTCCAGAAGCTCCGCATCTGACGCGTGGCTCGCTTTCTTCGCGGTGGGACATTTGTGGCCAACTCCTCATGGAAGATGCGCTGTCGAGTAGCCAAATAATTCCGCAGCCTGACGTGGAAAGGTTTGACATGCCAAGGAACTTTCGCCTCGCTACCATTTCTCTGCACGTTGGCCTCGGCGAAGGATGGCGTCGGTTGTGGAACTTCGGGAGAACTGTGTTTAGCGGTGCGAGTCAGCAGAATTGGAGTCATGTCGGGAGCTTGGTCATAGCTAGTGATGGGGTCAGCATTGGTTCGTCCGGGGTCTAGGAGTGCCGACGGGTGGTCGCGGCACTCGGTGGCAAGTTTTTTCGCATTTTGCAATTTGCGCAGTCAGGTGCGTATGTGTCGGCCTTCCCGCAACAGTAACAGAAAAGCGTCGGCTCCGCTGGACATGCATAGAACCGATGCCCCGTTTGTCGGCAGTTCCAACAGACCGTCGGGCTAGTAATTGCTTCTAGGGAGGGTCGATCAATCAATGCTGGGTCCTCAAGCTCCTGTGGTGCTCCGCTCCTCGGTACTGGTACTGGGTCAGCAAGCAGGTGGTTCGCTGCCATCAACTCCGCGGTATGATGATTTCGGGGATTTGGTCCCGTTATGCGAGGTTGTGGACGGAAGGTGCCTCGCCGCTCATCCAATTGTTCTTGCCTACGGGCATGGAGGCGCAATCCCTGTATGGTGTTGATGGGAAAATGCAGAAGGCTGTTCTGAAGATCCCAGCGCATATTCTCTCTGATAATTTCTACCAGTTCGTCCTCGGGCATGGTTGTTCGCAAGCGAGTGCTCAATCTCACTATACTTGTGTAGTACTGGTCGAACGGTTCGTGAGCGCCTTGTTTCCGTTTCTTTAATTGTTCTCTTAGTTCTCTCTCAGTGAAGCCATCCTCAAATCGATTGCGGAAGGCTGCACTGAAAGAGTTCCAAGTGGGACGTGGCGTCGATTCCTTAAAACTCCAGTACCAGTCGGCAGCGTCACCGCTGAACAAAAGATGTGCATGCCGGAGGAAGGCCGAGGAATCACCTCCCAGGGTGCTGGATACTAACGCCTGAATCCGGAAAAGGAACCGGTCCGCCGATATCATATCGTTGAAACCCGTAAAGTTCAGGCGCCAACTCTCCATGATACGAGGCGTCGGGTCTCGAAAAGGTGTCAATGCGTTCCCGAGGGGGATCGCATCCTCGATTGACCAACGGAGATGCGGTGCTGTGTCGTGGTCTATATTCGGGAGCTCTGGGATCCATTCCCGAGTTCCTTGGAGGTAGGGCCCATTGCTCGGATGGTCGGGAGTGGGGCATAGCCACACTGGGATTGGGCTCCCAGCCAAGCGGAGTTCTCACGCGGCTGGGTGGTTGGCTCATGGGGAGATTCTGGAGCTTTCCCTCCAAGTTGCCAATCCTCTCCGACATATCTCGCATCAACGCCACGAGGGTGTCAATGGAGTGGGCGGAAGGCATGGGGGTCACCTCGGACACGACAACTGCGGCCGGAACTTCACCGCCTACGGCTCCTTGAAGGTCTAACAGTGGTTGGGGCGGTTCGGCCTCCGGAACTCCTTTCGCCACTGCCCCACGCGTTGGGACGGGCGTTCCGAGGGGGACGTCTAGGGCGGTCCGCTCGATGGGTCGCCGGCATAACGGGCAAAGATCGGACGTGAGGAGGAGCTGCTGGACACAGGCACGATGGAATAGATGTCCACAATCCAATCGCACGCTGTGTACCCCCTCCACTACGTCCTCGAAGCAGATCCCGCAGTTAGCTGGTTGGACCGTTTTGGATCTGGTCCAACGCTTGTCTGGGGTCCGCTTCGTTGCCATTTTTTTGTTTAATCTGGGTGGTGCTAATAGTACTGGAAAAATTAAAATATATGAAATATGATGATTATTACTATAACCCTAATATATAAATGCAAAGGCTTAATCTTAGATTAGTGGCCGGTAGTGGCGAGCTATTTATAGAAAATAGGCAAAAATAAAAAATTATTTGATACACACTTTCCTTTCCAGTAGTCGACTCCTCCAACGGGAAATGAGAGTGCGTGGTAATCTGCCGAAGAAAGGGTGCTTTTGGTCGATTTACGAAATTTATCCCATACCCACATACATCACAAAAACCGTCTCTAAACTACGTTAAATGACTCGACGAGACAAGTGGTATAGCTACCGTAACAACTTAGTACGCGGTCAAAATTCCCGATGCGTGGAAGCATTCCGGACCCCGCAATTCCAGCATACGCCACCGAACGTTGAACCGATACCACTCGTCTATCACGCATACGAAATAAGTAGAATCCTTCCGCGACATAAAGGCAAGGTAGCCTTCTATTTTCTTGAGAGTCCATGCTGATAGGTAAACCCATCAGGCTGGCAGTTCCATCAAGAAAATAGAAGGTCTTTACAGGGGTTAGCCTGGGACAACACATCGGAAGGATTCTGTCGCGAAAACAAAATCAAACAAAGGAGAGCGGAAGCTACAACTCACGTGAAGCGACAGCTAGAGTGTATCACACAACTCCACTGCTCCTGATAGTGGGACTCGAGTACCAAAGTACCTTACATCCTCCGTAAACGACCAACTCGTCCGAAGACGCGAATTTCTTTCCCCCTTAGGATGTTTTAGGCCCCACGTTGGGCGCCATTTGTAATGATTTTCTACCTTTTTAGGTCCGAACGCGGAACCGACCTCTCATCGGTTCTAGACGTTAAGTCTGAGTAGTGCCAACGGATGGTACCAACCGGTCAACCAATCCGTGCACCGTAACCCATTCACGCGGTGGCTGCTCGTCGGCCAGCTAGTTCGGAGAGGATTTCGGTCGCGGGTCTCCGAATGGGTTACGCTCATTTACATATTTTCAGCCACCTATACACGCCCGTTTTTAAACGCGTTACAAAACAAAACCATACGGAGAAGAAACCTACTTTACGTTACTCCGTATTCCTTCCTATAACCAGTCAAAGAACAAAATCTCCTTTTTACTTAGCGTTCCCGAATTCCCGACGCGGTACCGAAAAGTATGCTACTCTAACTCAACCCGACGAAAACTACTCTAATAAAGCGACAAAACAACAAAGGTACCGCGTACCGCGCACGACGCGAAACCGACCTCAGCGGATTTTTCGAAACCCTACCCTCGCGACGGCATACCTACCCTGCACTTCCCTTCCCGCTGAAAAAGAAGAACCACAGAAAAGGAAAGTCCGTTTCTTTTTTATTAGCAATTCATTGTAATCAAAAACATTCCTTTAATTCATATAAAAATATAAACTAATTATCCGTGAATATAGTCGAAATAATTGACATGAAAATTTCATAAACGAAAAATAAAATGTATAACATTTAACAACTTAACTAAAATGGAAAAGAAAGTAAACATAGGCACCTTAATTAGTATCAAAGCTACTTCGCCACATCAATCGAGAATTCTGAACTTACAATAAATTCTTACAAGTTGGTGATGGATGGTTGCAACAATTCAGCACATTTGTAAGAGCATCAAATTTTAAATTTTACAATTTTTCTAGTATTAACGTGCTATGTCTTTCGCTTTTTGCAGAGATGCTTGTAATTGCTTTGCCTTATATATTTTTTTTTATATTTCATGCCTTGGTTTTTCTATTTTTGCGCAGTATTCTTTTAGTAACACTCCGTTATTTAAAAATTTATATCGATATTGTGTTATTTTTTTTTTTTGGCTTGGCTTTAAAATACTCCTGTACATTATTTTTCTATTTCCAATCGGGTTACACAAATATATATACTAGTATATAAAGCAACTTTCGTTTAAAATATATGAGTGCCTCTATTTTCGAATTAATTTGCAGGTGACTTCTCCTTAACGCTCCGGTAGTGAACTATCGTTTTGTAACTAATAATTTATATATAATTAATTTACTAAAATCTATTGTATATGTAACTTATGTGTACGACTTAGTTGCCAGTATTTAAGAAGCGATTCTTCCCTAATCATTGTATTAGTTTCAATATGCCTCTCTGCATGAAGTATTGTTATCATCAATTCTAAATCAAAAATTTAACAAGTACACTAAAAGGAGGGCATTGATCATGTTAATCCGCTGGATCAGCTAAACTAGAAGGACTCAGGCGGGATATTATTTTAGGAATTTCTATATAAGAGGCCTTTTATCATTTCATGCCTTTTGTTTCAAGCATTGAAATCAATGCTATATTTATAAATACCATCAATGTTTTTTTTTTGTTTTTTTTTTCAAATTTTCAACGCGAGTGTTGCATACCTAACTTATTTAATTGCTCTTTCTTGCCTTTTAAGTAAATCTCAATTCATTGTCCCAAAGTATTTCTCATGTTTATTTGTTTTATAAGGATATGAAGAAAAAATGATCACAATTGTCTCTTTGCAAAATGTTTTGATTGGTGTTAAGTTATGTTAAGTTTGAACGATATTTATCGGTGAAAAATTTTATACTCTCGATAGGTTGGTAGGATGCCAAATTTAGACGAGGACTTGCTTTCTCCGTGCGATCGGAAAGAATGGAAAGGAAATTAGCTCTCCTTTGGATTCAACATATGGCTTGTCAATTGTCCTTTTACTTATTCTGAATGTTCTGAATGACTTGAATGTTTAATTTCGAGTTGAACACGCATTTCTATGAGTTGTGTTTTTTTTTCTCCACTAGATATGTCACAACACGTTTTCCAACAGAACCATAAGCCCCAACGTCTATCGCTACGTTTCGAATGACTAAAATAATTTTGAAAATCTCTGCGCGGACAGACTTGAAACGTTTGTACAAATAACCGAAGAAATGCTCTTATCATCAACGATACTGGCTCGCAATCTTTTAGTTGTTCTTCGAGTTTAAATTACCCATTTCCCGTTCTCGAATTATAACCAAATAAACTTTATACTATTTTAATTCGTTGTCACGAACAAAAACTAAGTATTAATATTCACGGTGAATCTGTAGCTAAATGGTAAATCATTCGTTGCCTATGATATTATTGAATTTTTTGAATCTTACGCGGTTCTATTTTGTGTGTTTGATTTGTTTTGTTTTTATTTGCCGCTGATTTTAATCGATTGACCAACGGAGATGCGGTGCTGTGTCGTGGTCTATATTCGGGAGCTCTGGGATCCATTCCCGAGTTCCTTGGAGGTAGGGCCCATTGCTCGGATGGTCGGGAGTGGGGCATAGCCACACTGGGATTGGGCTCCCAGCCAAGCGGAGTTCTCACGCGGCTGGGTGGTTGGCTCATGGGGAGATTCTGGAGCTTTCCCTCCAAGTTGCCAATCCTCTCCGACATATCTCGCATCAACGCCACGAGGGTGTCAATGGAGTGGGCGGAAGGCATGGGGGTCACCTCGGACACGACAACTGCGGCCGGAACTTCACCGCCTACGGCTCCTTGAAGGTCTAACAGTGGTTGGGGCGGTTCGGCCTCCGGAACTCCTTTCGCCACTGCCCCACGCGTTGGGACGGGCGTTCCGAGGGGGACGTCTAGGGCGGTCCGCTCGATGGGTCGCCGGCATAACGGGCAAAGATCGGACGTGAGGAGGAGCTGCTGGACACAGGCACGATGGAATAGATGTCCACAATCCAATCGCACGCTGTGTACCCCCTCCACTACGTCCTCGAAGCAGATCCCGCAGTTAGCTGGTTGGACCGTTTTGGATCTGGTCCAACGCTTGTCTGGGGTCCGCTTCATTGCCATTTTTTTGTTTAATCTGGGTGGTGCTAATAGTACTGGAAAAATTAAAATATATGAAATATGATGATTATTACTATAACCCTAATATATAAATGCAAAGGCTTAATCTTAGATTAGTGGCCGGTAGTGGCGAGCTATTTATAGAAAATAGGCAAAAATAAAAAATTATTTGATACACACTTTCCTTTCCAGTAGTCAACTCCTCCAACGGGAAATGAGAGTGCGTGGTAATCTGCCGAAGAAAGGGTGCTTTTGGTCGATTTACGAAATTTATCCCATACCCACATACATCACAAAAACCGTCTCTAAACTACGTTAAATGACTCGACGAGACAAGTGGTATAGCTACCGTAACAACTTAGTACGCGGTCAAAATTCCCGATGCGTGGAAGCATTCCGGACTCCGCAAATCCAGCATACGCCACCGAACGTTGAACCGATACCACTCGTCTATCACGCATACGAAATAAGTAGAATCCTTCCGCGACATAAAGGCAAGGTAGCCTTCTATTTTCTTGAGAGTCCATGCTGATAGGTAAACCCATCAGGCTGGCAGTTCCATCAAGAAAATAGAAGGTCTTTACAGGGGTTAGCCTGGGACAACACATCGGAAGGATTCTGTCGCGAAAACAAAATCAAACAAAGGAGAGCGGAAGCTACAACTCACGTGAAGCGACAGCTAGAGTGTATCACACAACTCCACTGCTCTTGATAGTGGGACTCGAGTACCAAAGTACCTTACATCCTCCGTAAACGACCAATTCGTCCGAAGACGCGAATTTCTTTCCCCCTTAGGATGTTTTAGGCCCCACGTTGGGCGCCATTTGTAATGATTTTCTACCTTTTTAGGTCCGAACGCGGAACCGACCTCTCATCGGTTCTAGACGTTAAGTCTGAGTAGTGCCAACGGATGGTACCAACCGGTCAACCAATCCGTGCACCGTAACCCATTCACGCGGTGGCTGCTCGTCGGCCAGCTAGTTCGGAGAGGATTTCGGTCGCGGGTCTCCGAATGGGTTACGCTCATTTACATATTTTCAGCCACCTATACACGCCCGTTTTTAAACGCGTTACAAAACAAAACCATACGGAGAAGAAACCTACTTTACGTTACTCCGTATTCCTTCCTATAACCAGTCAAAGAACAAAATCTCCTTTTTACTTAGCGTTCCCGAATTCCCGACGCGGTACCGAAAAGTATGCTACTCTAACTCAACCCGACGAAAACTACTCTAATAAAGCGACAAAACAACAAAGGTACCGCGTACCGCGCACGACGCGAAACCGACCTCAGCGGATTTTTCGAAACCCTACCCTCGCGACGGCATACCTACCCTGCACTTCCCTTCCCGCTGAAAAAGAAGAACCACAGAAAAGGAAAGTCCGTTTCTTTTTTATTAGCAATTCATTGTAATCAAAAACATTCCTTTAATTCATATAAAAATATAAACTAATTATCCGTGAATATAGTCGAAATAATTGACATGAAAATTTCATAAACGAAAAATAAAATGTATAACATTTAACAACTTAACTAAAAAGAAAGTAAACATAGGCACCTTAATTAGTATCAAAGCTACTTCGCCACATCAATCGAGAATTCTGAACTTACAATAAATTCTTACAAGTTGGTGATGGATGGTTGCAACAATTCAGCACATTTGTAAGAGCATCAAATTTTAAATTTTACAATTTTTCTAGTATTAACGTGCTATGTCTTTCGCTTTTTGCAGAGATGCTTGTAATTGCTTTGCCTTATTTTTTTTTTTTTATATTTCATGCCTTGGTTTTTCTATTTTTGCGCAGTATTCTTTTAGTAACACTCCGTTATTTAAAAATTTATATCGATATTGTGTTATTTTTTTTTTTGGCTTGGCTTTAAAATACTCCTGTACATTATTTTTCTATTTCCAATCGGGTTACACAAATATATATACTAGTATATAAAGCAACTTTCGTTTAAAATATATGAGTGCCTCTATTTTCGAATTAATTTGCAGGTGACTTCTCCTTAACGCTCCGGTAGTGAACTATCGTTTTGTAACTAATAATTTATATATAATTAATTTACTAAAATCTATTGTATATGTAACTTATGTGTACGACTTAGTTGCCAGTATTTAAGAAGCGATTCTTCCCTAATCATTGTATTAGTTTCAATATGCCTCTCTGCATGAAGTATTGTTATCATCAATTCTAAATCAAAAATTTAACAAATACACTAAAAGGAGGGCATTGATCATGTTAATCCGCTGGATCAGCTAAACTAGAAGGACTCAGGCGGGATATTATTTTAGGAATTTCTATATAAGAGGCCTTTTATCATTTCATGTCTTTTGTTTCAAGCATTGAAATCAATGCTATATTTATAAATACCATCAATGTTTTCTTTTGTGTTTTTTTTTCAAATTTTCAACGCGAGTGTTGCATACCTAACTTATTTAATTGCTCTTTCTTGCCTTTTAAGTAAATCTCAATTCATTGTCCCAAAGTATTTCTCATGTTTATTTGTTTTATAAGGATATGAAGAAAAAATGATCACAATTGTCTCTTTGCAAAATGTTTTGATTGGTGTTAAGTTATGTTAAGTTTGAACGATATTTATCGGTGAAAAATTTTATACTCTCGATAGGTTGGTAGGATGCCAAATTTAGACGAGGACTTGCTTTCTCCGTGCGATCGGAAAGAATGGAAGGGAAATTAGCTCTCCTTTGGATTCAACATATGGCTTGTCAATTGTCCTTTTACTTATTCTGAATGTTCTGAATGACTTGAATGTTTTATTTCGAGTTGAACACGCATTTCTATGAGTTGTGTTTTTTTTTCTCTACTAGATATGTCACAACACGTTTTCCAACAGAACCATAAGCCCCCACGTCTATCGCTACGTTTCGAATGACTAAAATAATTTTGAAAATCTCTGCGCGGACAGACTTGAAACGTTTGTACAAATAACCGAAGAAATGCTCTTATCATCAACGATACTGGCTCGCAATCTTTTAGTTGTTCTTCGAGTTTAAATTACCCATTTCCCGTTCTCGAATTATAACCAAATAAACTTTATACTATTTTAATTTGTTGTCACGAACAAAAACTAAGTATTAATATTCACGGTGAATCTGTAGCTAAATGGTAAATCATTCGTTGCCTATGATATTATTGAATTTTTTGAATCTTACGCGGTTCTATTTTGTGTGTTTGATTTGTTTTGTTTTTATTTGCCGCTGATTTTTATCGGTTGTTACTTTTATCTACATACCATGTATTCATAATGTTATGTATATACGACTCTAGTTTTATTAAGCGTTGTTGCACTGCCACACAAAAACGACGGCATGAACGTGCATGAGAATCACATTTCTCTCCTTAGGATGCACTATAAAAGTCGCTATTAAAGTGTCGTGTTAACATATAGACCACAGCCTCTTATGTTGCCATCATGATAACAGTGTTTGGTATTTGACGGACTAGTTGTGTTGCTAATCCCCTATAGATTCCAGCCTTGCCCTCTTCTTTCCATACTGTATATAACGTTTGCCAAAACGTTCGATATTTGCTTCCTTCTACACGTAATCGCGTTCGTGCAACTTCGTGCGGGTACGCAATACATGAAGCAACAGTCTTCGATATAGCGCCGGCCAGCATAAACTCAAGAAAATCTCTCGACGTTTTACCATCCAAAGGATGACTATGTCGTAGCTCGATAAGTTTCGCTTTAAGAGCTTCATAAATCACAAAATGTATAACAGTTTCAGATATACCAAAATGGCTGGCCGTTATTCCTTTATAAAAACCACGAAAGCCCGACGTTGCATAAATTCGTTTTATACATTCACGCACGGTCATTTGATTTTTTTGATTTATAATCCAATTGCAGGCGCGTTTTCACGAACCATATTGGATTTGTTGCTGTCGGTGCTGCGAAACGGCACATTTTGCACTTATTATATGAACAATTGGTGAGTCTGGTGGGAGATTACCTAGCTTATTTAATGTTGTCTTAGCTTGTATGTAGAGGTTGCACAATATTTATAACCTCAAATGGAACCGACGACAAAGTTTCCCTATTGCTTGGAACTAAATTTCGTCTTAGGACTCAAACTAATACGGCAAAATGTAGTTACCGATAAAACGTTGAATAACTGCACCACTAGAAGAAAACCTGCACGCCAAACAACTGTTGCGTTTGCACTTCCGACTGTGGGTAGGCACGATAGTGCTAGTAAGTGCTCTGTTGACTAACTTCCGTCGAATTTCCAGCAGTGAGCGAATGACTCCACAAAAAATTCCGTCGGCCCACGAAGGAAGGTCGCTCCCGCCCTTAAAGCAAAAAATAATTAATTCAGATTCCAACTGCTTACATAAAATTTACCGGCTCCCGTCTTCGTGTTAGCCTGACACCTTGAAGGTTAAGTGACGAATGACACTTCCACCCAGTTTCCACGTTTCTATCTATTCGATGTTTTGATGGCAACTGTGGGGGGCATTGCCAGATAGATATGCCTCGAAATGTATCGGATGGTTAATTAATATTATTTTTCAAATATTTATATCCACAGATATAAATATTTGAAAAAAAATATTTTCTGCGCAATGATATCCGCACGAAAGATGAAGTCTGCTTGCACTTCGAAGTCATACATATCTGGCCGGTTGCCAGGGTTCGGGATCGGAATCACTTCGATTCCCGGGCGTAGGCGTCACATTACACCCATTCCCTATCACTCTCGCCATCACTCTTTCTGCGCTTGTGCGATCTGCATTCACATTTTGCCGCTTCGCCAAGGGAGACACCCAGACAATGGATATACATTAAAAATGTGTTTCCTCCACCGTGAATGTGATCTGACAAATCTGAAAATTTATCAAGGGAGATATTTATGAATATAACAATAACTAATACCTCAGAAGTCAAAATTCGTTCAACTTAGTTAGTAACATTATGATCTTCGAATTTCGTATTTTCTCCAATAAAATCGTCTTTGACATGTTTCTTAATTTTATTCATTGCTGGTGACTGCATTTTATAAGTTGAGTAAAAAATCCGTCTGACATGAGCGTCAGTCTGTCTGCCCAAATCGTTATAATTCATCTTACCTGAGAATTCGGAGAAAATCCAATAAAAAGTATAATATCTGGTTCAATGGAAAGCCCATGCAGTAGAAAAGTTGTGTATGATTGTTGTAATCGGAGGAAATTCAAATGGCTATAGCTTTCGTTAATTTTATTGGAACTTACAGAATTATAAAGATCTTTCAAAGAACTACTCAAATGACTGATTTCATCCAGTTTAATGATACTAATATAGTTCTACTGATGAGAATGCTAAGTTCTACTATTAGTAGCAAAGTTTAGAAAATTTTATCCTCTATATTATTTTTATTGGACATACCTCCATGATTTTTTGGGGTTTTGTTAATGAAAATTTTACAAAAATCTATTAGGTTTGCAACATGTCTGCCCACTTGTTTGTCCGGCTTCCCATCATTCGATCTGTCCATTCATCCATACGTCACAAGATGTTTCTTTAGAAACTCTAGGAGCTGCAAGGCCCAAATTTTGTGAAAATGTCAGAATAGGTGGTCTCTCAAACGTTTAGGTCTTATCAAATATTTCAAAATTTTGCTAAGTGGATCCCCCCAATAATGAAGTGACCCTTAGACATTTTTTTCTCGAGTAAGGTATCCAATGAAATGTTCAAGCGATGTCAGAATCTGAAAAATATTATTTATATTTGCGTCCCCTCCCCTCGTGAAACTCTGAAAAAATCATGAAGATAGGCCTTTATGAGTGCAAGGGAAATAAATAAATCAGAAATTAAAATTCATTAATAATATGATTTGTAAATTTTACATTTTCCACCAAAAATTGAAACGATGCCTTCAAACTTCCTAAAATTTTACAGTCATGTATGTTAACATGAGAACCTAATGTGTACAGAATCTCATAGAAATTAAATCATAATCAAGTGAGCTATCGCCATTCCAATTCTATGGAATTATATCAACAATACCAGGTGTTGATTGTTGATACATATTTCAAATTTACCTACGTACTCTTATTTCCTCCGGTTTTTCATGAAAATATAATTTGAACTGTTCAATTGGCGGAGCATTAAATAAAATTATTTAAACTGACACAAAATGTCACCTGCTTTGCACTTATGAACGAAACTCTTCATCTTTTTGATAAATTTGAATGATTTCTTATGCAAGTATTGGATGAATAACTTAAGTCATCGATTTATGCCATCAGAAAACTTCCCTTGAACCCAAGGATGCTTACAAAACTCTTCTGGTAGGAGAACTCTCCTGCTTATAAGACTTGTAGCACCTCTAAATTATAAGCGTTCATCTTTAGCCTTTCATTATTAAATTCAATCAAGCGTTAATAGCATGTATTTTGTTACGGTATCGTTTTTCCTTTTCCCTTAGAGACACTCCTCCTACCACAACCAGGAGAAGTAAACAAAAAAAAAATCAAGTTGGGTAAACATACCTACGCTCATGTCAGGAGGGTTTTGTACTCAACTTCTCAGAAATGCGGTCACCAGCAACGAATAAAGTCATGAAATATGCCAAAGAGATGTGCACGTTTAAAAGACAATCCATTGTTTTACTATTTTCAACGGTCGCCACTTTGTTGCAAACCAACAAAAATCACTCAAATCATAAATTCCCTACAAAAGTACTTTTATTGGCCTTATTTGAAAATTTCCAGATGGTAAAATCAAAACATCAGTGACTGATTCGATGGAAAGTCCATAAAATGCCAAAATCATGTTATAATTGTCGAATTGGAGAAACTTCAAATGCCTATAACTTCCGTGTGTATCATTTGATTTTCATCAAACTTACAAAGTTCAAGGACTTTTTGTAGGACTACTTAAATATTGAATTTCGTTTAGTTTAAGGGTGTCTATACGATTTTATTGGAAAAAATGTGAAATTCAAATATCATGTTATTACTAACAAAGTTGAGCGATTTTGACTTCCAAGGTATTTGGTGCTAGTTGTACACATAAACACCTAACACCATAATTTTTTCTGATTTTTCGGATCACAGGTGTACAATCGCGAGAGGGGGACACCCATTTTTCGTGTATTTCCCCTCCCTGCGCGCCCCTCCAAGCAAAAAGTGGCAAATTAAGACGTGTTTTGAAAAGTTCTCATCAAGACCTTTCATTTGATACCCATATTGGCTACCTTTGATGGAATTTTTTTATTCATTGGCCACTCCCCTATATGGAGAGACCCCCTTTCATACTTCATAAAATTTTTTTGTAGTAGAAGTTCAAAGAGAGCACCCCTTAACACACATACAATATTTGATGTTTCTAGCTTAAGTAGTTTGCGAAAAAATGCTGTGACACACGGGCGGACAGACAGGATGCGATTTTAGTAGGGTTTTGTAAAATTATTTTGCGAAACCCTAAAAACGAAATGAGCCTATTTTAAGAGAAAAAAAATTAGTTAAAGACACCATAACCAGGGGAGCCGCGTTGCAGGTTTCTTTAAATTCAAACAATTTTGTGATTAAATTAAGGAATTGTGTCAAGTATGCAGACAGAGAGTTTCATGTAATAAGTGAGGGACTGTCGACGTAAACTGTAGCTAGCATGGTGAAAAATATACTACCTATAAATCTTGATCCGATGACGATTCCGGATATGAACTCTGGCATATGGTACTCGTACTCTTAATGGCACCGAACATAGTCCGTCGAAGATGATGGCATACTGCAGCTCCATTACACCTCATCAGTTGAACTATGGAGTCAGTTAGCACAGAAACTGCAGTGATTTATGCAACCATAATTAGGAGAAACGTGACTATTTTTTCAGGACAGTAACAAACATCGCCGTGAAGCTACAGGCTAGCACCACGGTCCGAGTAAGAGCAAAACGTAATCGTGATATTAAAGCGGAAATAATTTGGTCAAGATAAAAACACCAACATATGAAATTGACCGAATTTCACCGTGAGGACAACACCAACACATTACCTTAGTTGGTATTAAGATCCTACGCTCCAACTTCCTCTGGCTTCAATTGCTTCAAATATCACCGCATTGCGACACAGTTTAATCACTAATTAACATCACTCAAACGCACTTACTGGGCTTTGCTTTCCAAAAATGTTAGAATGGACCGCAAAATGGAGATATTTCACGGAGTAAACAAACGACCAACCGTCATTTAGACGTCGTACTTTCCAGTGATATGACAATGCCCATAAGATGATGGATCATGGAGACTCTCCAAAATGATAATGTAGAAATGCTCACTGGAAAGGTTTGAACCCGTGACTCCCAAAAAATACTTTTCTCCACCGACAACTTTTCCAAGAAAAGGGCATTGACCTCCGTCCAGTTTGAAATTAGACCAGCATTCCGTCAAGGAGAATTAATTCAAGGCCGGTCGGTCAACAGAGCGGGCTCTTTTTTCAATCAGCGAGATTCTTGGGAGGAAGCAGAAGGTGTTCAGAGTAGCGATTCCGATGAGTCAATTTTAAAGTCAAATATAGGATTGCGCTTCAAACGAGTCATTTTACAACAGGTGGACATTCCAGCGGAGGGGAGGTGAAAGGAGACTCTCTGCTTTGTCTAGATGACCACTCCAGTTTTCTCCAGCACTAGGGTGAATTCACGAACAGTCACTCACTCACTTAGCGCATTAGCACAGTAAGCCTAAGTTGCACTTGTTTGACGATGTATCCAGCGACTAGAGCCACAACATCATCCACTCATCTGGCATCTCCAGTTTCAGATACGTTCCATATGTCAGGACTCACGGAAGATCCTTGGATAATACCTGATGTAACAAGCTTGAAACCAAGGCCTTATGGATCCTTGCTCACATTGTTCACTAGATCTTGCCAGCATTTTGTATTAATCGAGCAACTTGCCCCGTGAACTACTCGATAATTCAGGCAATGTACGCAGCAGATATCGGTCAGCCCTAAACCATTCCAATCTGCTGCAAAGTGTTGGGATGATAAATATCTGCTATTTAACCACCTCTTCACGTCGGCTGGATGTTGAAGAAAAGGTGAAATAGCGATATGACATGGTGTTTGTGTTGGTGAGAAGTATCAAAATGGGCAAAAGTGAACAGTCGGAGATTTGCTTGAAGTTTTTCTGTCCCAAAGTCGAAATCTGTTGACCAAATAGATGGTAAATATCAGTTTCGGGGGTACAAATTTTAGCAGATGGTGTCGCAATAGGTAATGTTTTTGTTTTTCACTCGGATGGTTGAGTATTTACTAAATTTTCTAAAGCTCCGCATGCAGGGGAGTTAGCATGAACGTCCACGTACTTGGATGCACAGGCCACGAGGCCGGGGGATCAACCCAGTCGGACACTATGCTCCTGTATCTAGCAGCTGTCATGGAGGCCCCATTTGGACTTTTGTAGATATTTCGCAGGCCCACAAAGGACGAAAAGGTCGGTTTGTATACGTTAGGTACGATATAAGGAGCGCTTCTCGCACCGCACAGATTAGTGCACAAATTAGAAATGAATTGCAATAGTGATTCCAGAAAAAATAAAAACCCTGAGTTCTTGTTCTTTTTAACTTGTGCGAAACGACATAAGATTCATTCTAATTTAGGAGAAATACAGCTACTTAAATAGATTCGTTTTTCAACATAGTGAAGGGTTAACGATGCGCTAATTAGAAGCTTACTCATCTCGCGTGTTTTCCTGTTATAAGATTCTAGTTGTGATTGCGCTTGTTAGTAAATATTTAACTTTGTAACTATTGAAAGTGCTTTTTGCAAATAAGAATGGGAAATATTTATACAACTGGACCTAACAAAGCCTTAATAGTATCAAGTTTAACGACATTTTCTTCACTTTTGTGTAACTGACATTAACCCCGTGCTGCCGGGGAAAAGTGTGCGCAAATGCAAAGTGTGATGCTCAGTTCGATTCAAGTTATGCTCACAATAGTTTGCGTTACACACTTTGCTCCACTAGTAAACTGGCGGAGCACATGCAGTTCTAGTTAGGCTTGTGTATAAATCGAGGAGGTTCAGTGGATCGTATAGAACATCATATGGCCTAAAGTGCTGGCTACGTTACCAGTGGTCAAGTAGAAAGCACAAGAGTATCAATACAAGCCTAAAGAAAAAGATCATGATAGCCATATGTTTATTATTAGCTCTAGTGTTTTAATAACCGTCTTGGCCGTCAAACATTCACAATCCAAATAAAGTGGAACAATAGCCGACTAAATAATAATAATAGATAATGATATCTGTTCGGATTATATAAATACTATATTAAATAGCAATGAGGCAAGAAATAACAAACTTAAAGTTGGAAAACACTTCAAACAAATCTAATCGGTTTTAACAGGATGATAAACCTTATACTATATAAGAACAAAACAATAAATTCATGTTTCGTTTTCATGCTAAATCAGCGAACTCTAACTCTGTTGAGCAGCTGTGAAGCTTCCATAAAGAAAGAGTATAAGCCCCTTAAAAAAATGTTTGGTACATTTTGCCTTCCCCTAGACCCCTAATTCATACAATGATTTTTTTAATTCAGATTCTAAAAGTTTTAACTAAGACCTTTCATTTGATACCCCACTCGACTACCTTTGATTTAAAAAAAATGTTTAAGGGCTAATTGGGTATTAGGGGGGACCCGCTTTAAAATTTTTTAAGTATTTGGCATGACCTGAACTTTTGAGAGACCATCACTTTTGACCTTTTCACAAAGTTTGAGCTTTCTAGCTTCTATAGTTTCTGAGGAAACTAGCTGTGACGCACGGACAGACAGGTCGCGAAACTTGTAGGTCTGTAAAAAAAATGCTTACAGAGCTTAATTTATTTCTGTAAGTACATTATTAGAGATAAGTACTAAATATGATAGAAGTTTATAGTTATGTTATATGCCTCTTAATTTTTTTATTAGATAAAGTATTAAGAGTGACACAAATTCTCTTATATAATTCCTATATAAAAAATATTTACGGAAGCGCAAAACGATAAGAAGTACCTCATGAATGAAGTAAAAGTACCTTGTTGAATCTTCTCTAAATATCCTAAACTCAATTAAAATCTGTTGAAACTTAAACTAAATTTTTCATGAGGTATTAGAAACTTAATTTTTTTTACGAATTCGCTGATTTGATGCAGCTGGTTGTACAAAAAAAATAAAATTTGAATACAACTTTTAGTAGTCTTTGGAAAATTTTTTAAACTTTAACTATTATATAATCACCAGTTCGCCTTGTTATTCCTTTAAAGTACTGCCGCAAAGTATTTGGCATGTTTTCGTTTTTTCCCACGGAAACTAAGAAAACCTTGCATGCGCTTAGAACAGGGCAAGTAAGATAAAATTGATAGTTAAAAAAAAGATTCCTTCTTCTTCTTCTTAACACTACAGCCCCTTTCGGGCCTTTGCTTCCTGCAAACAGCACCTCCAACTGTCTCGGTCCATTGACCACGTCTTCCAATTCCGAAATCTGAGCAGCGATGAATTGTCTTCGTCGACCCAGTCAAACCAGCATTTCCTCGGTTTCTCCACTGGCTTCCGGGCTTCAGTTCTCCCAACGAATACCTTCATGGGTATCCATACGATTCATGTGTCCAGCGCATTGCAGCTTCTACAGGCTTACAATCGTTGAGACCTCTGGTTCGTCGAAAATTCCATACAACTCATGGTTGTATTGAATTCGCCATTGGTCCCCGTCAAGTTTCGCTCCGATTATTCGCCTCAGGACCCGTCACTCAAAGGCGTTCAATATATTTGCGGATGCTTGGGTTAGGGTTCATGTTTCACTATATGCAGCTGGTCTTCAAGATCGTCAATACTAAATAAAATATTTTATTTGCAAGCTGTAGTCTTCGGCGTATTTCGTCTCTTTCACTACTCGTTTTCGTTATTTTGGCGCACAAATACACAAATTCGCTAACATTCTCGATATTGTATTCGCCAAGTGTGATATTTTGTGGGCCTGAGGTATTTTTCCTCGACTGCGTCATGATTTTTGTTTTATTTAGTAATGCACTTCGCGTATCGACAGGTAGCTTCCGTATGACGAACTCCATAGCCGAATTGAATAGCAATGGGGCCAGCCCATCTCCCTGCATCGGTGAGTTGGTTATTGATGCGGACTTGGGAGGTTGCCGACGTCATAGTCATTTTGGTAAGACGGACTAATTTGGCTGGGATGCCAAAGCAATGCATTATTTGGTACAGTACGTTACGATCAATACTGTCGTATGCTTGCTTGAAGTCAACGAAAATTTTGTGTACGTCTATGTTGAACTCCCAGATTTTTCAAGTACCTGCTTGACTGTGAACAATTGGTCTGTAGTTGATCTACCTGCCCTAAAGCCACCTTGATACTCCCCAAAGTACTGTTGGCTTATGATCCGATTTTATTTTCTAAGATTTTAGAAAATATTTTGTACGCCGAACAAAGTAGTAATATGCCTCTATAATTTTCGCACTGTACCTTGTCACCTTTTTTCTGTATAGGGAATATAAATGATTGGCTCAACTCTTTCGGCATATGTTGTTGTTGCCAAATGTACTGGATGACTTTGTGAATAGCTTGATGAGCACAATTGCCACCATATTTGATGTATTCCTTTAGAATCTCATCGATGCCTTGTGCTTTATTATTCTTTTGGGCTTTGATGGTGCATCTAAAGGATCCGATGTTTTGGAGCTGTGCGGAGGATTAAGGAGGTTCTTGAAATATGATGCCCATCTTTCCTTAATCATGTTTTCGTTTTTTTCCACGAAAGCTAAGAAAATTTTGCATGCGCCTAGAATAGAGCAAGTAATATAAAATTGATAGTTAAAAAAAAAGATTTACAAATTGTATTAAGAATATTGGATAACTTTTTAAAAATTTTTACGAATTGAATCACGTTTTGTAAATTTTGGCTTTTCTTTATCATTGAATGTTGCCTTCATTTACCTTATTTTTGAACTTTATAATGAAGGAATAAAAAATGAATCACAAACAAAACCACTCGGTCTTCTCACTTCGAGAATTTTAAAGGGTAACACGCCACGGTGGCTGAACACTCCTACTCTGAGCTAGACATTGGGCTTCCTTTCTTAATAGTTACAGGGGCTCTTGCTGGGTAGAGTGACCTTCCCCATAGGTCTCTTATTTACGTTAATGATTTATATGATTCCATCACATAAAATTTTAATATAAATCTGAAAAATTTTATTTTTTATTTAACGGAAAAGTGCATATAAATTGCTTTGTTATGAAATTTTCATGTAAATGAAAAATAAATGGCCTCGTCCACAATGGATCTTGATCCGGATGGATATGTGCGAGGGGTACCACTTTTACCTGCATGCCCCGCTCTTAGTGGGAGTCGTAAGTGTTCGGAGTAAGGACGAAATCGTCTTACGTCCCACGCATGTTAATCGAGCTCAGTTAGTCGCGTTACAATAGTTCTAACCTTCGGTAGGTTACCTCGGCCTGAAACCGAGATAGAATTATTGAATGATTCGTGAATGTGAAATGTTTGTAGTTGGCCCGTGGGCTGGGGAAAAGAACACACTCCACAACACCGAAACACTAGCCTGCAAGTGGATTCTTCCGTCCTTAGACAAGGCCAATTTCGGATAGCACCAAAATCTTCGCTTGCTGAGGCAGCAGACCATCGCTGCAGTCCTTTACGGACATCTTAGAACGTCCCAAAAACACTACAATTTCCTAGCCAAGTTATGTGCTGCTACCTAGTTGCGTGCCAGTTTAAAGCCATCAGGAGTTCTAACCAAACAGTTTTCCAACCAATGAAACAAGACTTTTCTATTGATGTTATTCTTTAGGGTATTGTAAAAAATTTGTACAATACCTCATAGTCGCGACCTGTGTGCGTCATAGCAAGTTTCCTTGCTAACTGCATAAGCTAGAGTAATGAAATCTTTTAAGCAAGACAAAAATGGTGCCTTCTCAAAAGTTGCAGGACAAAAAAAAATATTTCAAGGTGTTCTAGGGATGTCTCCCCATATAGGGGTGTGAAATATGAAAATAAAATCTTTACCAAAGGTAGTCAATATGGGTATCAAATGAAAGGCCTTTTCAAAACAGGTCTTAAACTAGAAGTATTTGTATGGAGAGGTGCAGCTTGAGGGAAAATGTACAAAAAATTTGTGCCCCCCTCTCGCTATTGGCCATCTTTGGACAGAATAATCTGAAAAATATCATATAAGTAGGTCTTTATGAGTATAAGAGCAACAAATACCTCAGAAGCCAAAACTCCATCAACTTTGTTAATAATAGTACATTTTACGAATTTCACGCTTTAATCTACAAAATCGAAAGGCTGGCCCTTAAATTTGCCAAAAATTTGTACAATATCAATATTTCTTGTCATAGAACACGTGTTTTCTGAACGTTTCATAGAAATCACCAATTTATAGACGCTTGAAAATTTAACAATTGCACCAAGAATTACACGTGATTCTGAGTAAATAGACGTTCGCAAAAGACTCAAACACTACCGACGTATAAGGATTCTGTGGAAAATTTTCGAAATACTATATTTTATAAGATTGATATGCTATCATGCTTACTCAAACATTGGATTCAGCACACTGAAAATAAAATCAAAGTACATAATAACCATATGATAGTTTTCCAAGCTCAATTTATGGAATATATGTATGGCCCAAGAGAAGACGTTGTTTGAATTTCAAATTATTTTACAATACCTTAAAAATTTAGAACATCGTTTTAACACCCCCCCACACACATACACTCCACTCTCAATCCTCTCCAACATTAAATATAATTATTCGTCAATTGACAACCCACACATTTATTTAATTATTATCAGATGTCATACAACACAATTGAAGAAAACGGGATGGGAATTGTATTTCAATAAGATTTTGGTGGAATTAAATTATAATATTTGAAATGGCAGATCCCCGATGCTGCTGTAATATATGGTGCAAGGACGGGCTCTGGAAGAGCAGCTTTCTTTTCTCTAGAAGGGCACCCTTCTATTCTCTAGAGGAGCACCCTTCTATTGTCTAGAGGAACAACCTTCTATTCTTTAGGTGTGTATTCTATAGAAGGGCATCCTTCTATTCTCTAGGGAAGCATTCTTGTACTCTTCCTTCTACTTTATAGAAGGCAACCCTTCCATACTTTATGAAACCCTTTTATTATTATTTTTTATTGAAGAGTACCCTTCTATAAAATAGAAAGATGCTCTTCTTGAGAATTGAAGGGTGGCCTTCTATTCTTTAGAAGGGCTCCCTTCTTCCCACACGCCACTCTCAATCCTCTCCAACATCAAGTATGTGCAAAATACCAACTTTTCACGATAGATACATTTCCCAATTTCCAAACCTTAAAAACGATGTAAAGGAATGTTTTCCGCGCCCAACATATATATATATATATATATATATATATATATATATATATATATATATATATATATATATATATATATATATATATACTCGTATATATATATATATATATATACTCGTATATATATATATATATATATATATATAGATATATATATATATATATATATATATATAGAGATATATATATATATATATATATATATATATATATATATATATATATATATTCTTTTTCAGCATGAAAAACTGTATAACATACTGAAATTTAAAAAAATCGGGAGTATGGCACCTAAACTAAATAATTACGCAATATATATCAAAACATAGAGTTGTTAATACTTCTGCAAATATATTACTACAATTGAAGCCAGCAAAACTGAAATGCCAATGCCTTTTGTCTATCTCTATTGCTGGATTCGTGAATCGAAGGTGCTTATCGTGAAGTGTGACATAAACCTTGATAATAACAAGTATATGCACCATGTAGATGCACCTTTCTTATAATTCATAGAAGCAATAAGAACTACTAGGCTTTGTTCTTTGGATTCAACTTCTCACAACTTGACTTTATCTTAAAATGAAGGCATGCACATGTAATCATGCATCGTTTTCTATATCATCTTGCAAATTTATGTCGATTCCATTGTAACCGTTTTTGGTTTCATCTTATTCAGTCTACAGATACGAACAGATATTGCAGTGCTTTAATAACATTAAATAAACAGTAATAACAAGGATATATTAATAGAGGATTGGATTTTAGATAGGGTTTCCGCATAAAAGAAAAGTTTTAAAGAAAAGCAGGGTTCATTTAATTTTTGTTAGATTAACAATCACAATATATATTCATTATGATATAATAATCTTTAAAAAATACTCATCCACCCTTCGGAACCCATATCAATCGAAAGGAACGAACTCATTTTATTCTGATTCCTGTTTTGGTTCTTTTGTGAAGAAACCGTTTTCAATATCTTCAGTAACTAGCTAGTACTGCAAGACTTATTTTCAACTTTCACGTTTCTAAATACACCAACATTTTCTTCTAGAAAAACTAATAAAAACCCCCCATTTTTTCAAGCCGGAAAAAAACCCGAACGAAAAGTGAAGAACCAATTAAAATTACCACTACAACCTTCCATTTTTGATTATACGGTAGCAAAATAAATTTTGTTGTATTCAGTTTCCTCCCGGAAAAGTTTTCTTCATACTTATCTCCACGGAGGATTCCGAACAAACTCAAGTCCTGCACCAGACGAGACCAGAAGTATCTAAATCATGTAAGTCTAAAAGTTCGTCGGTGAACAATGTGTTCATCGGAAAAAGTTCCCGAGTGTTTTGTTACCAACTACAGTAGACGATGATGGTACCGAGTAAAAAATCCAAAATTCAATCCGTAGTCAATTTTCCATCGTTATTAAACTTTGCAAAAACTTCATAAGCGTCGAGCTGATCTAGTTAAGCGTTAGAAATCATTTGTGCTGATCAATTGCAGCTCCGTCGAAGCAATTTAATTCGTTCTCTTTCCAATTTCGACTTTGGTAGTCAAGGGAAATGAAACTTTTTCTATAAATTTTTTTCAGGATTCCGAAATAAGATGTTCGGTTTTGCAGATTTTATAGATGACTGTGTATGTGTATAGATAGTAATATAAATTGTGGTTAAAGAAGACTTGAAATTGCTTTCAAACTGACTGTAGTTATTTTTTACTATTTGAATGTATGTTCTTCAATTACATTTGCTTTAGAGCGGTTAAGCTTCTAATTATCGCATTAAGGTAGTTTGTTACGAAATAAAAAAAAAATGAGCATTAATTTCTGCTCCTTGATGAATTCCAATTTCTCTGACAGTGATAACTGAGAATTTATCTGTCAAAAAAACCTCAAGTTTCTTTTGAAAGTAAGAGTCAATAAATATTTTATTTAATCTTTTTACGCACAAACATTTTAAACGTGATAAGAAGATAATTAACGGCACCATAGTCAAACAGTAATTATTACAAAATTCGGTCGTAACCAATTTGATGTGGTTGAAAGATTGATAAAAACAGCATTACACCGGTGCTCAATGGCTTATCAAATGAAAAATACAATTGAGAATTATTTGCAGAAAACAAAAAGAAAGGAATTTACATGAATATTATACTTTCAACTTGTAAAATATGATAAGATATTTAACAATAATAATTAATTGATATAATGAACTAAGTAAATGAAACCAGAAGCAAGTAAAAACGTATATTATAATTTAAGAAATGGTATTTATAGTAAAACAATGAGGAAAAGAGGAAGAAATAAATAAAAGGTAAAAACTAAATTATTAACCACGATCAGATGCGTTATATTCAAAAGAGTGTTTTGATGGGTGAGATATAACGATAAGCATTCTCTAAAGGCACGTTTTGATCAAATTCTCTTACAACTGGGTCAAGATGAGAGCCCCAAGAGGTTAAGCGCTTCATACTCTGCTCGACCATGAAAAATAGAATTGGTCTAATTTTGGTCTCATCGTAAAGTATACTGTTTTTGAAATGTTTTTTGTTTAACTTTTTGTATTTTGATAACCATTTTCTAAAGGTTTAGCGTTCAAAAATTTTAATTTTATCAGCAACAGTTGAGGAAACAGAATACCAAATAGGAAAGCAATGGGTAATAATTGGATGAATAAGAGTTTTATACATTAAAAGTTTAGTATTGCAGCTTACAGATTTGCCTGAAAGAAGAGGTGACGATGCCACAGATGTGGCAACTGCTTTTCTCAGAATCGACGGAACACGTCAATTGAATTCGCGCCTATGATGTAAGTGAATCCCTAAATATTTTATTGATTTTTTGAGAGGAATATTATGCCCATCAATTGATAAAAATAATAATTTACTTTCAGCTGGAGCATTTCTATGACCTTTTTCATAAGCATTACGAAAGCAAATTCACTCACATATTTCAGGGTTAATTTTTCGCTTGAAGAAGAAAATTTATTTGAAGCAGTTAACGGAATTGTGTCGCTCTCAAGAAATATAGTATCGTTGCTATAGTTTCTAAGGAAACTACCTGTGTTGAAAGGTAGGATTAAATCTCCGTGAAGAACTGCAGCGATAGTCTGCTGCCTCAGCGGAAGAGGATGGTAAGATCCGCCGAGATTGGTCTTGTCTGGGGACGCGTGAATGCGCTCGCAGGCTAGCGTTGTGGTATCGTGGGGCAGGTTCTTTCCCCCAGCACATGTACCCATTACAAAAAGAATTTCGCATTGACGAATTCCTGGGTCACAAAAAGTCGAGTGAAGTCGAAGAAAGGAGGTAACCAACTAAGGGTTGGAATTGCTTGACGAAAAAGGACAAACTGGACCTGAGGAAGAGAGACGGACTTAGGGGGACTTTGTCGTTACCCGACGATTCTAAGGGCCCACAAATAAGAGTGGGGCATCCAGATGGAGTTGGTGCCTCCTCGCACCCTCCCAACTGGATCAAGATCCAAACGTAGACGTGGTCATGTGTTTCCCATTTGAGTGAAAAACTCATACAAAAGCACTTTGTGTGACTCTTTCCCTCAAATGAGAAGCACAAACGTAACCAATTTACGCTATAGAGTTATGCAATGAAATCACATATCCCTATATCATAAAAAGGCACGCGAGCGGAAGGCCACTCTACCCAGCAAGAGCCCCTGTTAAACAGCAAAATAACGGAGGAGCGAGCCCAGTGGCTAGCTCATATCAGCGGGAAAACCTGCCATTGATGCGGGTCTTATACCCGCTCAGGTCGAGAAAAATGAAAAGACCGACGGTTCACGTTTAATTCAACATTACTTTATTATTGTTAAATTCGTTCACATACAATACAATTTGATTGTATTTCATTATTATATTAATATACTATATAAATATTATATTATACAGCTATAAGTTTCATTTAGCAGTGAAAAGTTGATAAAACATAAGTTGCCGCTATTTGTAAAGTTTGAGTAAAATTTGTAACTATGCCACCAGAAAGTGTAAACCGAGAAAGTGGAAACAGAGAAAGTGAAGTGCTCAACTAACACATAAAATAACATCTCTTGATATTAATTTGATAATAAGTGCCACCGTTACTTTAGTATTTTCACGTGAGTGTATAAAGTTTAAGCTTTATGTTTCGGCCATAGAAAAAAAACCTTTGATTACTCGTTCTATATGATTTGAATAAAATTTCTCACATCTAACTACTCTCACATACTAGTATGAAGATGTCCTACGTTCACTATCATATCATAGTTCTCCTTTAAAGACTGTTTTTCATCCCAAATATTATCTTGGTGAACACTGTGATAACCATAAGTAGTCGAGCAGCCCCGTGGTGATCAGGAGTGGCTGCTCATGAAGAGATAAGGTGGTCACCCCGTCGAAACTGCTTAGTTTGTTGTTTTACTAGTGTAAAGTAAACTACATCCGTCAAGTTTCCATCCTTTAGGCTGAGACGAGTGGGTCACTTCAGCCACTTTAACATCTTTTGGTTTGACGTTCCTCTTGTAATGCAACGACCCTCTTCGGAGAAAGTAATGGTTGCTTTTTGCGTAATGTTTGCATTTGTCTCAAGCCTCCGTGTCCGCTAACTTTAACGAGGCAAAAAAAAATTTAATTACTGTAGAGTAGCTTAATTGACACCTAATAGAACATTTCTAAAGATAATTAAAAATTGATCGGTATGTCTTGTAGAGTAGAGTACGCGTGATAAGTATTTTGTAGTGTAGCTTCATGGCTCAGCAAGAACCCACCTCATATGATTCCGCAAATGCTAGTCGTCAATCACGCGTACGCGGTCGTTAAGCGAAGCTAGTTAGCTGAGCTCGGTGTTGTTTATAGTTCGCTGACACTTGTGCCAGACCATCGGCATTTTGGAAATCATTACAATACAAATGAAAATTTTACAGAACACGGCAACTTAATGCAATCCAAATTTAACAAGTAAATTAGAGGAATCATTCACTCTACAATTTTGATATAAGATATTAAGATCAATCAATTCCTAGTTTTAGCTTAGAACTTGTCTCTCAAGTTTTCTCCTTCTGTTGGTGTTACGATCGGATGATCATATGGTTTTAGACCAATAAAAGAACACGTTCCATAAAGTCCGAGCTAATATTGCATGTATTAGCTTGATGGTTTCATAAAGTTTCAATAACTTACCCGTACTTTAGTTTACGTATAGGGATCAACCAAGGAATCGGGCTGAGGTCTCAATTTGTCTGTCTGTGCCACAAATATCATATTTTCCTACGTGCGATAAATGAAAGTTGAGAAACACATTCCACATAACAAAACAAACATTCTTGGAAACATTTTCCTTCCTGCTCTACATTCTCCAGTGATAACGAAAAAAAAACGTTTATATTTGAATCGAACTAGCTATTATTCTTGGCATATGTTGACCCCGGCGGAAACATCTTGAACATTTTCCCACAAACTACGGGATAACCTTCGCACTAAGCTTCACGGAGGGTGCTTATTATTTGCTCGAGTCGCTAACCATGCTACCGATGTCGCGATGAGTTGATTATTCAAAGCGACTCAAGGCATAAGATGATTCGCGATTCAATTTTTCGTTTAAGACTTCATATATGTTCTAAGCCAATTCTACGCATGATCAACCGAATGGCATGGGCGTCAAAATTCTAACGTAATTCAAATTTTCTTAACAGGCGTAACAGACTAAGAGGTCTCAGTAATGAGATTGGAAACTATTGATAGTTTTTAAAACAATGAATGGCGCGATGCCATCTAGATGACACCACTCTAAGTGCAAACGGGTCCGGGACTCGTTTTATCACCCACAACTCTTTAGCAGACGGTACTCGCACTGTTATCGCCCTAACCATAACTAGGGTATTAAACAAATACTAAACGAGCTAATGAGACTATTTTCAATCTACCATGGGTCATCATATTTGCACACACATAAAATAGACGAAAAGAATCTGCGCGTGGAAAACTCCCAATTGCGAATTGCTATTGAGTCACGCTTGGTGATATTTCTTTTTTATGAATATTTTTCGCCACTAAATTAAATTACCATACTGACTGGTCAACGTTCAACACTCCCATTTTTTCCACATTTTTGCGCATTCCCGCACTTTCTTTTTTCTCTTGCCGGCGCAGTTTTTGCAATGTCTGCCATGCGTGGCGTACTACAGAAAAACTCCCAACCAATTATCTTTTTCTTAATTTCGTTGCCGGTGTGATTTTTGCGACGTCTGCTTTGCGTGGCGGTCGTAAGTCAACTCCACGATCCGTTCCAAACTTGCCTTCTTTCAACCTAGCAACCGGTAAAATCCATTCAGCTGCCCACTCAGCCAAACTCGAATGCATTGCGTGATGTAATCCACCGTTGGCCTGCACTAAATCAGTGTTTCTATACTCGAAATTTTATTTGGCAGATTTAAATTTTTTACAACAGAATTTAACAGTAGTAAAGACAAGTTGGGTAAACAGACCTACGCTCATGTCAGAAGGCTTTTGTATTCAATTTTCAAAATGCAGTCACCAGATCGAATCAAATCAAGAAACATGTCAAAAACGATTTTATTGGAGAAAATGTGAAATTCGAGGATCATACTACTATTAACAAAATTGAACGAATTTCGTCTTCTGAGGTTTTTGTTATTGTTATACTCATATATATCTCCCTTGATAATTATTTCTGTTTAAGAACTATTTTGAAAAGCTCACATGAAAACTTTCATTTCATACTCATATCGGCTACGTTTGATGGATTTTTTTTCAGGGGCCACTCTCCTGTACTGTTATCATCGATTCATGGCCAATTTTTTCGAATCCTAGAATGGTTACAAGGCCTATTTGCTAGGAGCTTTCTCCCACCTGCTTGACTTGTTTCAATTATGAGCATTAATTGTAGGTACTCATCTTCAGTCATTCATTCAATTGAATCAAGTGTTCAAAGCATGCACCTTAAACGTTGAAGTTGGGAAAAAATAACTCAAAATTATTCAATCTTCGCATTTAAAACAGCCACTTTTTTGTTTTACGATTACTGATACCACTAGCTGAACCGATTCTCAAAGATATACATGACACCTATCATTCCTGAAATTTTCATGCAAATCCTAGCAAAACTGTAGTGTCTGAGTCGGTAAAAAGCGCATATTGTTCCATAGCCATATGTTGCCATAGTAATAAATGCAGCGCATATTGTTCCATAGTAATAGAGGAAAATTCAAACCACTATAACTTCGCTAAATATGATTTAATCTTTAGGAAGCTTTCAGGATAGATCAATCTTATAAATAGTCATCTGTGCACTGAATTTCATTGAAACTAAGGGTGTCGTTCAGATTTTATTCAAGAATACATAAAATCGATAAGTCATACTGTTACTAACAAAGTTGAGTGAATTGCGACTTCTCACGAATTTGTTGTTGTTGTACTTACCAAGGCCTACATTCCTGACTTTTTTCAGATTTTTCGGTGTCCAATCGCGAGGGGGGGGGGGGACACAAATTTTTCGTGTATTTCCCCTCCCTGTGCGCCAAACCTGTTTTGAAAAGCTCTCATCAAGACCTTACATTTGATACCCATATCGGCTACCTTCAATTTTTTTTCGTGGGGTTACTCCCCTATACGAGGAGACTCCCCTATATGTGGAGACCCCCCTTAAATACCTTATAAAATTTTTTTGTAGTAGGACTTTGAAGAGAACACCGCTTTACACCTACATACAAAATTTGACGTTTCTAGCTTAAGTAGTTTCCGAGAAAAAGTGCTGTGCCACACGGACGGACGGACGGACAGACGGACGACGGACAGACAGACGGACAGGCGGACAGACAGGATGCGATTTTAGTAGGGTTTTGTAAAATTATTTTACAAAACCCTAAAAAACGAAGAAAATTTTAAATAGAAAAAAAATTAAATCTCATGAAAAATATGATTTAAGGGAAACGTTTAAATTTAGTGTAGAGGAAAATTGATATAAAATTACATTTAATAATAATAATAGGAAAACAAACTATTTTATAAATTACGATTATGAATTAAAATAATTAAATATTTTTCTAAATCTGCCATTAAATTTTGAATAGGAGATAAGAAGGCTTTCGAGCAGTTTGCTTGCGTGACTGCCCGATTACTGCAGGGCAGCTAAATTTCTTGCAATCCGAAGGCGACCAGGGTTGCGAAAAAGGAACTGCAGGATCTTCAGTTTAAGAATCAATTGTCTTTGGGGTCGGAAGACGGAGTGGGACGAATGAAGAAACTGATTAACAGACGGACCGACTGACACGTATATTTACGTTTTGCTGTGAGTATGTAAACTTGCATGTGGTTGAAGCTGAGTACGGATGGACGAAACTGACGTATCTATGTAGCTTTCGACGCAGGTCTTTGTCGTAATATACCCCGACTTCTTTCCCCGATAGGTCGGTGAGGAGGTAATGATTGGGTCCTACAACCTTCTGTACGTGGCTTTTCAGGAAACGCCGGTCTAGCTTAACGTTGCTATGCCCAGTGGCATCGCTTTGGCGTAAATTACGACGAGAAACCTCATCTCCTTCTTTAAAATTGGAAGGTCGTGGCTCATTTGTATGTCTTGCGGCCTTTATCTTCCGTCCGATGTGTTGGCGAAAGTCTCCTGAACTCTCATGAGGCTCCAGCACAATGACGGGATCTCCCAAACACTTGAATTGCCTGTATGATTTACCATGGTAAATCATCTGCTGTCCGAAGGCGGCAAAGTAAGGCGAGACACCCATGACGGAATGATAAGACGACCACAGAGTGCAAGTGATAGTGGACAATCAGCGGTCTCAATCCTTCTGAGTTGGATGGACATAACAACGGATCGCGGCTAACAGTGTGCAATTCAAACGTTTAGATGCGTTAGACTGAGGAGAGTATATGGGGGTCAGTTGGTGTTCGACACCGTACTGTTCGAGTAGGCACTTCAACTGCCGAGATCTGAACTGTACTCCGTTCTCCGAGTTCACACTTTCTAGTACCGTGGACACGTGGAGTATCCAACTCTCTAAAAATAGATAGAGTCGTGTACTTACAAATAGGTTCCACCAGTGGGAATTTCGAGAGCTGATCTAACACAATGATAGCTTCGATGTGTCCTATAGAAGAACGAGGATATAGACCGAGCAGATCTATGTACAAACGTTGAAATACGCACACCGGAACGTTGAGTTGACCCATAGGAGGTCGAAGAAGCTGGTTGGGTGCTTTAGTGCTGTTACAGGTCTCACAGGTGCTCACGTAGTCTTTGACCTAGGATGACATTTAGGCCAGAAGAAGTATCTCTTAAGTCACCGAAGCGTCCGGCCGTAACCACCGTGGGCACTTAAAGGATGATCGTGTGTGCAGAGAGTCAGATAGTGTGTCATTTCCTCCAGCACCCAGAGTTTCCAGAACTCTTCTTCCTGCCATGGATCACCAGTGATATATTCATATCTCCTATATACGAAGCCGTCTATCACTTTTAAATCAGGCAACTGGGTTTTTGAAAAATCTTTATATTCTATAAGTTTCAATAAAATTTACAGAAGCTGTAGAAGTTACAATTTTCTCCGACTAGAACACTCATATGCTACCTTTTTACATCATGGGCTTTCCACCAAATTAGACATTACACTTTTGATCGGATCCTCTCCAAATTTTTAGACAAGATGAATAACTAAAATACATTAAAAACTCCATTGACCGGAATGTTGGCGTGTTGAAATGGAGTTCTTTTAAAGCAAGAATATATTTTTTGTTCATGTTATGAAAGTTTTTGTTGAATTAAATCAATCTACATATCGATATAGTAGGTTAAGTACAAATCCATAGTTCTGTCTACCCAATTTGTTTTCTTTGTTTAATTAATGTGACATTATACTTACATATGACTTTGTGAAACATAAGAGAAGCTTAATAAAATAAAACATCTGCACAACACAATAAAAATCGCCCTCATCTGTAGCTTAAAAGATGTGGCGGAATTAAATCAAAGATTCCTTCAAAAAGTTTGCAGCATTATAAATGAGTTTTTTTGGAATAAAGTCCAGAATTTCAACCGCAATGCGAGGGAGTAAGCTTAAATATTTTAGGTTGTTTACTTGGGAACATGAAGCTTACATTTCGTCTGTTTCTCATATTTCTTTTAAGCTACTTATTTCAATTAATTTATGCAGTTAATCAAATCTGATTCTCAAAAAGATACAGCAGGATGAATGCCTCTGTTGTGAGCAGTGTGAATAAAATTCATCGATTTTTTTTTTGTTGTCGTGGCCTGAGAGTCTTGAGAATTTGCGAAAGCAAGAATATATTCATATAGTGAAGAATTGAAGTTAAGTTAAGTAGAACTTTGGTTTAGTGGTAAATTTATGCATATGCTTTTTCAACTTGTATAATTAAGCCTAGAATTATATTAACCAATAGGTGTACAATGCATATTTTCTCATGCAATTCTAAAAATTAACAATAACAAAATGGGTAGACAGAACTATGATTATGTGAAAAGGATTTTGTGCTTAATTTATAAAATGTGGATAAATAGAATAATTTAATTCAAGAAAAACTTTTATGATAAGCGCAACAAATACATTCTTGCTTTAAGGAAACTCCAATTAAACAACCAGCCAACATTTTGCTCCAATTTTATTAAAATTATTGACTGCCTTGAATCTTAAATGTATTTTTGTTATTCATTTTATCTGAAAATTTTGAGAAGATTCAATTAAAAGTGTAATGTCTGGTTCGAAGAAAAGCCGATGAAGTAGAAAAATCGCATATGGTTGTTGTGATTGGAAAAAATTTAAATGGTTGCAAAGTCGGTAAATTCTTTTGAAATTTAATGATACTGATACAGTTTTAATGAAAAAATGTGTAATTCTACTACTATTAGAAAGTTCAACAAGTTTCGGTCTCTAAATTATTTGTTTTTGGATCTAGCTCCATGATTTTTTGGGCTTTCTGAAAGAAAGTTTGCAAAAACCTACAAGTTTCCCGTCTTATCTGTCTGTATGTCCACCATTCTATCTATCTGTCCGTTCACCCGTCCATGCGTCCATCAATCTGTGCTTCAGAAGGAATTTCTTCCGAAACTATAGAAACTACAAAGCTCAATCATTGTGAAAAAGTCAGAAGTGATGGTATCTCAAAAGTTTAGGTCTTATAAAACGTATCAAAATTCCCTCTTATAATGAAGGGACCCTTAACAAATTTTTTCATCAAATGTAGTCGAGTAACGTATCGGATGAAAGAACTTAGCGCTTTCGTTATCTGAAAAATAAGCCACTTTTTTTGCATTAGGAATCCTAGGAGAAGCAAAATAAGCGAACAGTATTTATATCCCCTCCCCTCACGAATGGACACTTTGAGCAATAGATTTGAAAAAATCACGAAGGTGAGTCTTTATAAGTACAAGGGCAACAAATACCTGCGAAATGAAAATTCACTCAACTCTGTTAATAATAATACATTTCTAAGTTTTTTTTATTTTTAACCAAAAGTCGAAACGGTGCCCTTAAACTTTCAAGCTGCACTTGAAAGTTAAAGTCACAGTCAAATGCACTTTATTTCATCAATTATTACAAAATTTATAAAAACAGTTTCAAGCCGTTAAAAATAATCAAAACTTACGTAGCCCAATAGCCAATCGAAAATTGAGCTGTATGGAAGTTTAAAACATTAATCAAAAAGAACAATACCGTACCTCATCAAATTAAATTTATAACATACAAGTCATTAACTAAATCCCCCATAGATGGTCCCAAGCCTGTTTGAGAAAGAAGGAGGGGACCCCTTGTTTTCCCAACCCATATCTTCCATGATTCCTTATCCCAAACCCCCAATTAAATGGTAGTTAATGCTCTCGGGGTGAATATTGGGTTTACTGGCTCTCCAATAATGGGATATCAAATGTCGAGAAATGCTTATAACTGTAAATACATCTACAGCTCCGCTACTAAATCCTACTTTCACCTCATTTTTGAGGACGTAAGAGGGTGAAAGCGAATCTTCCCCGCCTGATAACGGGATCGACGTAATAACCATTTCGCCGGAATGGAGGTTGGGCGAAGGGCTAGCTCCCCGTCCCTGGAAAAACCTTTAAATGATACGAAACCTGCAGATGGGCCTCGGAATAGATTGGAGTCACGGCAACGATCTCGTAAACAAAAAAAGGACTATGGCATTGGATCCTGGAATGTCAGATCACTCAATTACCATGGCGCTGTTAAGGACCTTTAACAACAGGCCAGCCAGTATTAATTTAAAATACTGGAAAGGAATTGGACTGGAAAACACACTCAAGACATGACATCGCACATAATATTCAAAAGTGGGAAGCCTACTGGAAAATGAGAATTCGGAGTGGCCTTCATTGTGGATAGGGAGTTCAAATTGCACGTTATTGACTTTAAGGCAGTCAATGAACGGTTGTGTGCGATCCGTATAAAAGCGAAATTCTTCGAAATCTGGCTGATTAAGGTTCGCGCCCCGACCGAAGAAAAGGACGAAGAAACGAAAGAATTGTTTTACAATCACCTGGAAAGACTGGTCGACTCATTGCCCACAAATGATACAAAAATTATTCTGGGTAATTTCAACGCTAGGGTTGGCAATGAGCTATCTCATCGGGGAACAACTGGAGGATATGGCCTCAACGATGAAACAAATGACAACGGCCCGCACCTGATTGACTTTGTATGTAGCAGAAATCTAGTCATACGTTCGACTTGCTTCCCACACTGATGCATTCATAAAATGACCTGGGTATCACCGGATGGCAACACACAAAACAAGATCGATCATGTTCTGATCCAACAACGTTGGGCCTCAAGCATACTTGACGTCCGTACATACCGACGAGCCAATTGTAACTCAGATCATTACTAGATCAAATTAACTTATCGATATCGTATGTCCAAGGCTTATTCAGCGAAGACCAGCCATCTACAAAAATTTGACATCGAAAGGCTCCAAACGGCGTCTGTAGCCAAACATTTCACGGAGACCCTCGACAACCAGCAGGCTCCCATCTTATTAGACGCTTCGTTAAAGCCGAGCAACGAGTTCTGGATGGAACTGAAAGTGGTTATTAGGACAATGGTAGAACAGACAATCGGACATCAAGCCCGGCGCAAGAGGAATGATTGGTTCCGTGATGAGTGCCAGAATGCGTTAGATATAAAGAATGAGGCGTACAAAGAATACGTAGGTAGGAAAACCGGGATGAAGAGAGAACACTATGAAAATATCAGAAGAGTAGCGACTAAGATAATTAGGATTAAGAAAAGAAAGTACTATGATGACCAATTGAGAAGTATAGATGTAAGTTTAGCGAGCAACAACTCAAAACAAGCAAAAAAAGTAGTGAAAAGCCTCAAACGTGGTTACCAGCACAAAACTACGCTCTGTCGTGATGACAGTGGCAACATTATCGCTGATGAAACCAAGATTATGGAAAGACAGGCAGAATATTAACCCACCGTACAGCTCCAGAACATCGGAGCCTATATATGTCTGCGGAGAGCTTCCATTGGCTCCACCAACTCTGGTTGAAGTTTGTCCCATCATCCAAGCGCAAAAGAATAATAAAGCGCCGGGTATTGATGAGATTCCAGTAGAGCTCATCAAATATGGTGGCAGTGCTGTTCATCAAGCTATTCACAAAGTCATCCAGAACATTTGGCAGCAAGAACATACGCCGAAAGTGTGGAGCCAATCAATTATATTCCCTATCCACAAAAGTGCAAAATTATAGATGCATATCACTACTTTGTACGGCGTACAAAATATTTTCTAAAATCTTACAAAATAATATCGGATCATACGCCAACAGTATTATTAGGGAGTATCAAGGAGTTTTTAGGGCAGGTAGATCAACAACAGACCAATTGTTCACAGTCAAACAGGTACTTGAAAAACGCTGGGAGTTCAACATAGACGTACACCAAATTTTCGTTGACTTCAACCAAGCATACCACGGTATTGATCGTAACGTACTGTGTCTTGCCAAAATGACAATGACGTCGACAACCTCCCAAGTTCACATCAATAACCACCTCACCGATGCCTTTGACACAAATATCAGACTAAAGCAGGGAGATGGGCTGGCCCTATTGCTATTGAATTTGGCTCAGGAGTACGTCACCTGGAAGCTACCTGTCGACACGCCAAGTACATGACTATACAAGACAAGCCAGGTAGTGACCTATGCGGATGACATCAACACTCTATCACGGTCTTTAACAACTGCCAAAGAACTCTTCCTGAAACTCGACAGAAAGGCAAAACTGGAAGGGCTACAAATCAATGAAAATAAAAAAAAAAAGTTCATGACGCAGCTGAGGAAAAATCCCTCAAATACAGAAAACATCACCCTTGGCGAATACAGTATCGAAAATGTGAGCAAATTTGTGTATTTAGGCGACTAAATAACGAAAACGGCTAATGAAAGAGACGAAATACGCCGAAGAATACAGCTCGCAAATAAAATATTTTATTCAGTATTGACGATCTTGAAGACCAATTGCATATACAGGAAAACAAAGCTCTAAGTATACAAATCTGTGATAAGACCTGTGTTATGCTATGGGTGTGAAACATTGCTCGGATTTCGGAATTGGAAGACGCGGTCAACGGACCGAGACAGGTGGAGGCGCTGTTTGCAGGAAGCGAAGGCCCGAAAGGAGCTGTAGTGCTAAGAAGAAGAGAAGAACTAATTAACTAGAAAAAATCAAAGGGAGCCATTCAATGTTAATCGCTATAACTTTTCAAGAAAAAACGCACATTCTAAACAATAAAAATACGACACTTTCTTAAGCCCTTCTCTTCGGAGCTCTCTCCTGCCTCCACGATTTGTTTCACCTATGAGTATTAATTGTACGTTATTCAATCAATTGAATCAAGTGTTAAAAGTATGTACCTTATACGTTGGAGTTGTGGAAAAATAATCAAAATTATTCAATCTTTTCATTTAAACTCTTGAGACCCAGACCCCATGTGAGCGAAAGTTTTGGTATTTTCAGTTTCACTTCTTTAGAAAATGGTTCAAATGAAAAAAGAATCAGTTTATTTATATAAATTGAATAGTTTTTCTTTTGAAATCAGAAGGCACACAAATGTGCACCTCAGGTTTATCTGTGTGGAAAATTTTCAATATTTCTCAATTTTCTATGTGATACATTTCAAAGCAATTATCTTTTCAACTTGATGCAAATTGTTCGATAATGGGACGAACATGTTGGATGCCTGCATTTTGAAGCGTACTTGTCTTCCATGAATCACGACAGGTGGTTGATTCCATCAAGGCGTACTGCTAATGTACGACGGTCCGATGTTTTTTTTGTAGTTCCTCGTTTGCGTCCGATTTTGCCTGTTTTTCGGTAGCTTCTCTGCTCCTGCCTGGTTGCAGAAAAAAGGGGATTAACAGTTCCTCTCTCATATTTGATCATGGCTGTTGCAACAGTCAGCCTGTAATCCATCAGACCACACCTCTTTTTGGCAGGTATTCCTTCTTGGTCGCAACACCGTATATATATTGTCCAGCAGTTGAAGATGCATAAATCTACAAAATGGCTAAAAGCGTGAACTTTCCACCTCCAAGTTTGCATGGCAGCGTCACGTGACAATAAGCGATCAGCCTATCACTTAGATCAATTCCATCCATATATTTTTTGTGATTTCTAACCACGGCTGGCTGTGCCACATCTATTTTATGCTTTGTCTGCTTACACCATTGTTTACAGGTCTTGGCTTTAAAGCATAATTATGGCTTTAGTGTCTTTCTAATTTAAAATCAGACATTTCTATCGCGTCTGACATTCTCATCCCATTCGCTTCTTTTGAGCTGTTTGTCATTTTTCAATTTTTTAGAAACTTCACCAAACCGGTTACTCATAACTGTCCCTGTGTTGAACGCGTTCTTTTTGTTTGCGTTCAAATAGTCTGCAAGTCTCAGACTTGTGTAAAGTTGGTCCATGTAGAAAAGCGAAACCTGATCAATCATCCGGCACAGGAGTTTGACGATGCTTCCACCTAAGCCAAGTTTAGTTATGTCCTGTCGAGGTACCGTGTTAGAGATCACGTAAATGACAAAGTTTAATGCAACACCTTTCTTCCCAGCCAAGACAAAAATTTTCAAACCTAAAGGATTAGGTTCCGACTGCACATATTGACGAAAGCCACATCTTCCTGAAAATGGTAACATTTGCTCGTCAATGGACATGTATGTTGACCGGAGCAGACTGTTGTACTTTCGACGGATTTTAGATAATAATGGCTTGATTTTCCAGAGTTTCTCTCCATCTTGATTTTCTGCTGTTTTGTCAGCGAAATGAATGTGGTTTCGGAGCTTAAAGAAGTGATCGCGTGCCATAGTTTTACTTATGATGGGCACAGCAAGGTACTTCTCCAATACAATCTCGTTTAGGGATAATTTAGCGTGCCCATCATGAATTGTACACCAGTGAAGTTGATCATTTATACTTGACTTGTTTTCACCGATCGAAGGTCTCTTTGCTGCACCAAATATAAATTTGTTTGATCTGCCACCAATGTCCAAAACTCGAGGCCCAAATACTCAAAAAAGGAGTATAGACAACTAATCTATGAAGCTCCTTCACATTGCAGTTTGTCATTAGAAATATCCAGACCACGAGGAGTCATTTGCTTCGACAGCCAGAATATTCTTGCATTGCTACCCTTAAGTTGTTGCATTACATCGTCCAAGATGGCGGTTTCTGCAGCATCCTCGATCGGCACTAAATATCCATCATTGTTAGCGGAAGGACCATCATCACTACAATTCAATTCTTGTTACATGCAGTAGCCATGTTCTGTAATTTTGATGAATTAAAAAAGAACGCAGATGTTCACTTATTGTTTCTTTTTCGCAATTGATGGCTCTGGCAAGAGAAAAGCGATTGGAGAGGTTAAAACAGCCGCCATTTATTTTAACGATTACTGATACCACTAGCTGAACCAATTCTCAAAGATATTCATAATGCCTATCATTCCTGAAACATGCATGCAAATCCTAGTGCACCTGTGGTGTCTAAGTCGGTAAAAAAATGCATATTGTTCCGTAGCCATATGTTTCCATAATAACATAGCGCATATTGTTTCATAGAGGGAAATTCAAGCCGCTACAGCTTCGTTAAATATCATTTGATCTTTGTAAAACTTTTAGGACAGTTCAACCTTCTGAATAAGCATCTGATTTGGAGTAGGATGATCATCCATTTCGCATAATCTTTCCATATTTTCTTTTAATTCGGAGAGTAATACAAAGGTCGACAGCATAGTGGTTTGATGTGAATCGTTTGGAAGAATTTAACCCAGCTTAATATGTTGCGCAGCTGACTGCTCTTTTTTCACGCCTTCCATCATTATATTGGCGTAAACATACGCCCCCACGAGAAGATCAATAGGATCTGGATTGTCAAAATTCACGTCAGCAAGAGGGATGCCTTGATAAAGGGTTTTTCAATATAAGAGGTGTTATTTTGAATAGTCCGCTATTTCAGCAGATGTCACTTTTCAAGCTTTCATTTTTTGACATTTGACAAGTAAAAACTACGCCGTTTATAAAAATGGAACGACACATGCTTCAACAGTGTACTCAAATTATTAAAATTTACTATAAAAATGGTGAAAATTTGGCAGAGACGGTTCGTAAAACTCCAACATTTTTGGGTCATCGTGAAGCACCTTGTCGGACCGCAATACAGAAATTGGTGGAAAAATTCCACCTGTTGGGACAATTTAGTAATGTGAAGAATATAATCTATGCAAGTCACTCAAGAACAGCCGAGAATATTGCTGCTGTAGCCGGAAGTGTTGAAGAAAACCCAGGTTTGTCCATTCCTCGTTGTTCTTTGGAATTAGGCATTTTTCTTTTAATATCAAAATAGCACCCCGTATTGGAAAATCTGTATTTACTCATGTCTATGCTCTTAATGTAATTTTCTGGGAAATATGAATTTAGCCTGAATATAACAAGAGCATTCATAGAGAGACAGGCTGACCTTTCGTCCCTTAGTTAAAGCTTAATGGTTACTCGAAAGAATGATTTAACAGTTTCTGCTTCCCTTACTCCTCTAATTGTTGCCTGAATTCTTTGCTTTTGTTGTTTTAACATTTGCACAACTTCTTCTGTTATAAGTGAAACATATGAACAGAGATCAATCAATGCTCTCAATTACTAGAGTTATCCATATGTGTTCCTGATTCTAACCAAAGCGGTTGGCAGCAGCACCTGAGGTCAATTGATGTTACCAGTATGTCAAGTATTTCCTTTTGTATTTGGGTTTCTAGCGGATACAAAGTTATGTGTGTTGATGGTCAGATACGCCGACACTTTTTAGGGTTTTGTAAAATAATTTTACAAAACCCTTCTAAAATCGCGTCCTGTCTGTCCGTCTGTCCGTCTGTCTGTCCGTCCGTCCGTCCGTCCGTCCGTGTGTCACAGCAGTTTTTCTCGGAAACTACTTAAGCTAGAAACATCAAATTTTGTATATAGGTGTAAAGTGGTGTTCTCTTTAAAGTTCGAATACAAAAAAATTTTATAAGGTATTTAAGGGGCGTCTCCCCATATAGGGGAGTGACCCCCCGAAAAAAAAATTTCATTGAAGATGGCCGATATGGGTATCAAATGAAAGGTCTTGATGAGAACTTTTCAAAACAGGTCTTTGTTTGGCAAAATTTGCTTCGAGGGGCGCACAGGGAGGGGAAATACACGAAAAATTTGTGTCCCCCCCCCCTCGCGATTGGACACCTGTGATCCGAAAAATCTGAAAAAAATCAAGAATGTAGGCCTTGGTGAGTACAACAACAACAAATACGTTAGAAGTCGCAATTCACTCAACTTTGTTAGTAATAGTATGATTTATCGATTTTATGTTTTCTTGAATAAAATCTTAACGGTACCCTTAAATTCTATGAAATTCAGTACATAGATGACTATTTATAAGGTTGATCTATCCTGAAAGTTTCATAAAGATTGAATCATATTTAGCGAAGTTATAGCGGTTTGAATTTTCCTGTATTACTATGGAACAATATGCGCTGCATTTATTACTACGGCAACATATGGCTATGGAACAACATGCGCTTTTTACCGACTCAGACACTACAGTTTTGCTAGGATTTGCATGGAAATTTCAGGAATGATAGGTGTCATGAATATTTGCGAATCGGTTCAGCTAGTGGTATCAGTAATCGTAAAACAAAATGGTGGCTGTTTTAAATGCGAAGATTGAATAATTTTGAGTTATTTTTTCCCAACTTCAACGTTTAAGGTGCATGCTTTGAACACTTGATTCAATTTAATGAATGACTGAAGATGAGTACCTACAATTAATACTCATAAGCGAAGCAAGTCAAGGAGGCGGGGGAGAGCTCCTAGCAAAAGGGCTTTGTAACCATTCTAGGATTCGAAAAAATTGGCCATTAATCGTTGATAACAGTACAGGAGAGTGGCTCCTGAAAATAAAAATTCATCAAACGTAGCCGGTATGAGTATGAAATGAAAGTTTTCATGGGAGCTTTTCAAAACAGTTGTTAAACTGTCAGTTTTTGCTTCAGTGGGGGCACAGGGGGGAAATACTTGAAAAATGTGTTTCCTCCCTAGCGAATGGATATCTGAAATAATTATCAAGGGAGATATTTATGAGTATAACAACAACAAAAATCTCAGAACACGAAATTCGTTCAACTTTGTTAATAATAGTATGATCTTCGAATTTCATATTTTCTCCAATAAAATCGTTTCTTGATTTTATTCGATCTGGTGACTGCATTTTGTAAATTGAATACAAAACCCTTCTGACATGACCGTAGGTCTGTTTACCCAACTTGTTTTTACTTCCGTGTCTGATGAAGGTCTGCTTTTATCGAAGCTACGGTGAATTAAACTATGGTGCTTCTTACTACAAACATAGCAGGTTCTCTTTGATTTACATTCTGTTGATTTATTGTGCATAAGACAATCGGGACGTAGTTTCCTTTGCTGTATGGTTGTATTTTGTTTCTGTACATCCACGTTTTTGAAATCCTCACATTGATATACGTGATCAGTCTCTGTACAGATATCACAACTGTCTTCTATCTGGGTGTTAAAACTTTTGTTCATACGGTTATTGTGTACTTTAGGCTTTTGTCCCTTGGAAGTTTTAAGGCAAACTAAGACTTGATACCTTCTTTCAGGAAAACTTAGAAATTCTCCGAAAGTTAGCATTTACCGAGGGTTGGATAAGCCTTCTTCAAACAATGAGAGGCTTTCCATATTCAGTATTCTCATTGAAATACAGACGATTATTGGTCTCCTTTCATCGATATTACATCTCAGAGTCTTTAGAGCTTCCGGACATTCTCTTATGAGATTGTACAGTATTATTATATCTTGCTGAGATCTGTGCTCTGTTTTCTTGGCATCTATTATTATGATGATATAAGTCATAATTATCTTTCGAGTGTTATTGAATCTTGCACGCAAGAGATTCAAAGCAGTTTTATAATGGCTGTTGACCAACTGAAGATGACTTATTACTCGTCTGGCGTCACCTTCTAGTGATTTAATCAGCTATTGAATTTTTTTGACGTTGTTTAAAGAGCAGTTGTTGTGGATGACGTTGGTAAAAATATCGATGGACTGTTTCCATTCTTTATAATGTTATTTTAATTGGTGATAATTCAGCCAATCTATTAGGCTAGCTAGTGTCTTGGTAAACATGGTTGGATGTTGATAGCGTTTAAACAGGTAAATGGGTGAAGGAATTGAAGAAGCTGGGCCTAATGTTGGTACGCAGATAGCTTATGGTATTGAAAGCTTATGGGAAGTTTACTGAGGCAAAAGGTGCCATGGCTGTAACCGGAACAGTGGACGCTGTATCAGCATTGGAAGTAGAACAGAATTTTGAAGGGGCACTCGATTATCAATCGCTTGGCCTTGCTAACTGGTAGTTTGTAATAGCCGTAAATTTTAAGTTCCTCGGTATGGTATGAATGTTCTTTGGGATGCTCTAAATTGATATAAACTTCAGGAAACTCCTTCCAAATTTTCTCCAAATCGCGAGTTTTTTGATAATGTATCCTTCAGTCTTCCTTTCCACAGAATCTTTCTTGAAATTCCAAAAAATTGAACTAAAATCTAGATTCAATAGTGTGTTGAATTTAGTTTCATATGTACTGAAACTGTTGAAGATAGTTGCGATATGAAATCTAAACTCAACAGTGTTTTAAGTCTAGCTTTTGATGTGCTGAAACTGTTGAAGATAGCTTAGGATATGAAGTCTAGGCTCATGTACAGGAATGTTGGAGACAGCTGATGATATAAAATCTAGATCCAACAATCTGTTTAATTTATTTTCAATTCGGCTCGATGGACCTTGTACGAAATTCAACCCTGTGTTGAATCAAGTATAAAACTGAAAACACTTCTTTATTGCTTGCTTGCCAGAATCGTTCTGTTTGCTTTGGAACTAAAGGTAAAGGATCGATTTTTGATGACAATGTAATTTCACGATTGGAAATTAATCTTTAAAGATAAATGAAGTAACTATAATTGAAATATGATTGGCAACTATGAATTATTACGCCAGTAACAAATTAGAATTATTTATTGTAAGCAAAATGAAATGATGAGGAAATTTGCAGACATCGAACTTGTGTCGCATATTCGATGTAATTTGTTCTGGTCAAAATAGCCTCCCTGCTCTGCAAAGCTAAGCATGAAACCAAAAACGCAACTACATACATGAATGGAGATAGCGGCTCCTTGGGGACCCATTAAAACTGGAGCAACTAAAAACTCTAAAAAAAGATAAAAAAGAAAGCAAAAATAACAACAACGACGACGAAACCAGTGGCTGCAGGCAGGATGGTTAGAACACATCAAGGAAGATACTAAAGATCACAAAAAAACGGCGATGAATATGATGACAGTGAAGAAGGACAAACAACGGAGATTAACAGATAGTCTTGTCTAGATTGAGATTCCTGTGGTGTTCGAGCGCAGCAAAAAAATGATGTGAATGCCAAAACGTCCTTAAAGGGAAGTACAAGAAACTCTGCTGGACATGCGAGATGTTTGAGTGGTGGGGATAAATATAAAGAACATTGGAAATTTGACGGTTACTGCTGAAATTGCATTGAAACGACCGAAACAAGGGTCACGAATCTCGAAATAATAACTAATCATTCTGAAGTCGACGAAGTGATCACGGCAGGAAAATAAAGGAGTGACCCGACAAATAAAGCGCCATTGCGTATTTTCATCATCACCGTCGAAAATGTGGAGGAAGTACTGCATTCAGAAATTGAAGCCGATAACCTCTCTTAACAAAAGTGGTCGAAAAGGGTGACTGCCGCCGGCAACGTGAAGAAGAAGGGTCAAACCGAAAATCGGAAGATGTTTTAAAAAGAATAAAATCTGCATGTGACTCACCAAAAATCAGCAAAAAAGCAGATAATTCCACCATCAACGTCAATAAACGAATGGCAGTCTAGCTTATTCGAAAGAGGTCGGGATGAAAGAAGGAGGAAAGAGGCACTTGACGGGCATGTATTGCTGGATGAAAAGTTACAGACAGTGTTGGCAAAAGGAGTGAAGGAAGCCGCAAAAAACTCATTCAAAAAGCGCCAGTAAGTAAAGTTTGCATGAGTGCTCCACAAGGAAAAGACCAGGTATGAAACAGGAAAGAAATACCTCGTCAAGGCACTGCTCGCAAAACCCAAGATGGCTGATCCTACATGGATGTACAATAGAATATCAGGGATAACATAAGGCCCAAAGGCACCAATACTTCCACTAAAGCAATACTACTAACGCTATCGAGCATAAACTGGTCAAATTTGGAGCAGAGACCGGCAATGAAGAAGCATTTTGCGACGCAGTAATGTAAGTCCTCAGCAAAACTGCAACTGTAGCATTGCTTGAGCTAATGTCAACGATCGAAATAAGAGGCCTGGCCCAGGTAGAAGAGGCCACCAAAATGGAATTCCCTAGCGTGGGCAGGATCACAGCGAGGCTGACACTACAAAAGCATAGAAAACAACTCGAGGCCATCATTTACTTGACCGAAAAGGACGCCGAACAATTTCTGAACTAGGGCAAAGTAAGAATACAGTGACTTGTCTGAAGGATATGGTGAAGAAAAGCGCTTCTTCAATGTTTCAAATGCCTTGGCGATGATCACACCACACAAGTATGCAAAAATCCCATAGAACTTCTCTATGTTACAAATGCGGTGAAGTGGGACATAAAAGAAAAGAGTGCACAAAAGGAGCACAATGTATCCTTTGAAAAGATACTGATTCAAAACTGGATCTTGGGCACGCCCTGGAATCAGGAAAATGTCGGGTTTTCTAGGGAGCCCTACAAAATGAGAACTTCAATTACCCTACACCGCAGTTCAACCGCCCAAAATCTGCATGAGCTGTTTGCGAGGAACATGAAAGCCGACTGTTCGCTGCGGAATGAGCAACATTATGATCAAAGTTCTGCACCTCGGTATCCTGATAAAACCAATACTGCCGTAATCTGGATTTAGAACAGTGATTTTCAGATGGAGAGCTGCGAACGGGGGATAATTTTGTGTGGGTTTGATGCCAAGGAACCATCTTCTTTAGTTTATATTAAACACCAAACGAATCAGTATTATCTTTCTAAGCCAAGCTTGATGCTTTGGAGGGTACTATCTCAAACGCAGACAGTAGTATGCTCGGTGGGGGGGTTTCGAAACTAAAGCAATCGAATGTGGCATGCTTCAAATCGATCCGCGTGGAAAACGAATCCTATAAGTGGTGGCCAAGATGGTGTTCGCCATACTAAACACCACAAATACGACAACTTTTCACTGCAATGAGACATGCTCCAACACATTGTCTATCATTTAGTTTCCAACAGACGTCTGAGGTTATTTTCGTTATTGCAAGTGTGGTCGAATGTCTGGCACGAAAACCAAATTTTCAATTCGGCATCAACTCATATTTCTCAATGTGGGCGTTTAATGCTCTGTTGAGTATCACTTCAAACACCTTGCTGATGTTATGCAGCAAGCTGATTGGGCGATAGCTTTTCGGGCATGAAGATTCTTTTCCTTTCTTCAAGATCGGAAATACCTTGGCCTTTTTCCACTCATTTGGGAAATATGAAATGCTCACCATGTTGTTGAACAATATATAATTATACCTAATAGCAACCTCAGGCAAATAACGGAGAACTATATTTGGAGTACCATCAGTACCACATGACTTCTTGTGTTTTATCCGGCGAAATATGAAAAACAAGTCTTCATAGCTGAAAGAACAATCAATAGGATTCAAGCTCGGTATGAGGTGAGATGTTAATGTTTCATTGAAATGAAGAAATAATTGGCCATTCAGGCTTAATTTGAAGTCAGAAACTTTTGCTTCAACGACCTCTGAAAATATTTCATTCCCTCTCTCAGGGTTTGGTAGATGAACCAATTCAACATGTGTTCCAATCAGGGCAAGTCTATGCAATCCCTCACAAATAATCCTGTTTGCATTTCTATCCGGAGTCGTACTATCAATTTCGATACTAGCCCTATCGAGAAGATTTATCTCATCACTAGTGACTTCAAGATTTGATTCTTTCACTCGAGACTTCTTACGGAATATGCTATTCACTTTCGCGAAAACACCATCTGCTTCCTGTGGGCTAATATCCCTCAATTGTTCCTCCCATTGATTGCTGATCTCACTCCTGAAGTATGACCGGATTAAGTTTCGGACATTTCTCAGGTGTGATTTCAACAAAGCCAACGAGGGATGGTTGTTGTCCAAGAATCGTCGATAAATATTGTTGATGCATGCGATTAGAAGGCTTTTCAATCTTTTCAACATTGTGATGGTTGGTGTTTCGTATACTTCCATATTGTTACGATGTTTAATCTTGGGAACTACTTTCTCAATTGTTTCCGACGTCAGCTTCTCTAACTTTCACAAATAGAGAACTATTTCATCGTTAGTTAGATTTCTGTTATTAGGAACCATTGGGCAAGCGTTGCCATCATCAGAAGGAGGATATTGCTTCTGGTAGTCCCGATTAAGCTTCTTTTCAAACTCTCCCCGGTCTGTTATTTTGAAATTCAGCCGATGATTTTCATGTTAAACTGGAATGAGGAAGAAATCATCCCTGTGATGATTGATTTCCATTACGATTGCGTTATGGACGCTATCAAAAGGAAGCACCTGCAGTTTCCGTTAAGGACTATCAAAGCTGAATTCAAGTCTTGCGTCAGTAATGCAAAGGTCCAAACATGAATTTAGCCTAGGGTATGTTGGGAACTCTGACCCATATAGATTGCACCTGTATTCAATTTGGTTCTCTGTTATCCACGATTTCAGGAATACACCTCTTGGATTATTTGTGGCGTTCAGCCATGATGCATGCTTGGCATTCAGGTCACCAGCAAGAATATAATAACTATGCAACCTGTTTAATTCAAGTATTTCTAACAAGGAATTGATCTCCTTCTTGAGCTTGAGAACAGTTCCAATAGTTCCATGGACACAGATAGCGAAGAGGCTATCTCCACATGGCAGTGAGATTTTGATAACGGACACTTCAAGAGACTCAAATCTTTTGAATTCAACTTTTTCAATATTTTGGAAACAATACAGTCCTTGAACCAATATCCTGGTACCAACTCCCCCATCACCTATTACCCTGTCGTTTCTTACGATTTCAAAACCCTTGAATGTCATGGAGTGCCACGAATTGAGGTGGGTTTCAGTGAGAAGCATGATGTCAGGCTGTTACTTAACAATAAATTCAAGGAGATCATCACGCCGATGTATAGTAACAATGGAGTTGACGTTGTTCGAGATGAGATGAATCCTATCCATGGGAATGTGACTGGATGACAAATAATTTTGAGGCGTTTGAAACTCCTAAACGATGAAAAACAAGATTAATTTTCGTATCTTGTTTATCGATTCTCTCCGATAAAGAATTTAGTTGTTGTAAAATTTTGAGAAGCAGCTCATTATTGCCACTTACATTATTTACATTATTTACCCCATTTTCTGCTGGTCCTCTAGCGGCTTGTGCAAATGATACTCCAGACTTGACGAAGTTCGGAGCTAAGACACTGCGGTGTAGTTGTGTTTGCTTTGGGACAAATTTTACTCTCGCATCTTGATATCGGGAGCATCCTCGATATGATGCCGGGTGACCAAAAACACCGCAGTTAACACAGTATAATTTCTCTTTTGGCTCAGTCTGAGCCAATTTGCACTCTCCAGGAGCATGCACGTCCTTTCACTTGACGCATCGGTAATGCATGGCGCAGTTAGCAGCCGACTGCTCAAATTGGTGACAGCGATAACACTGGTTGAGTTCTATTTTTTGGAGGCGTTCTCACCTCACATCTTGGGAGTTCAAGTATCAGATTTGTTGAAGAGCACTAGGACTGGTCATATTTGATATCTGCACTAAATAAAGTCGTCAATTTTTTTTTTCTTATTTTCTTTTCTTCTATTTTTTCCTGCCGTCGACCTTCTTGTCGCGAAAGTTTTAACGGAGACGGATTCGATTTCTGGTGCTGCTTCCTTGAGCACCTGAAGAAGATCGACGGTATCTTCTCCGCAGTCCAAGTTCTTCAACAAAAAGGTCTGATTCTTGTCACTTTTCGGGGTATATTTGAAGTGTGGAACCTCCCCACAACTTCGAGCGTTTTTTGCTGATTTGAAATCAACTAGTGATTTCGTTCTGATAGTCAACTTTTCGGCATTGATTCTTTTAATCTCGAAATCTGTTAATTTATTTTTGGCTACCTATATCCGAACCATGTCCTTTCCGCTTTGACTGAACACATTAATTAGCTCTATATTCCTAGAAAATTTTTGAGGAGAATCAGCAGAACTACGGGCTGATTTCTTCTCCTTATTTTATTTTTTAAATGAAGGATAAAATTTTCATTATCTTGACTAACATTACCTTCAATACTTTCGTTAAAGTTCATTTCTTGCTGGAGTCCGTTCAGCGCTGCATAGTAGTTCTGGCTGTCGTTGGCACCTATTCTGGGATGACTTTTTTCACAGCTTTCTTCTGCTCAGCTTCCGTATTTGTTTGTCGTACCGGTTCTGCATCTTGAACTTTCTTCGCTCTCTCGTATATATCTTCGAACGTTTTGTCTTAGTTTCAATTCTTGAATTTAAGCTTTAAGTCAACTCATTTCTTGTTTATTTTGGACTACTTGAGTCTTATGCCCACCATCTGCGGAGTCCTGGGTACTCGTGTGTCTTCATTCATTGACGCTTGCCACCAATTTCACATTGTTATTCTCCCCGGGGCCCCCCAATGGAGGGAAGCCGTCGGGCTCCTCCATACGGCAGTCCCAAGTTAGTGTTCAGTTTATTTGCTTCTGTCGATTTATTGATTCCATCAGTGGGTGCCTTCGACGACAGATGCATTTTCAATAAAATCAAAATTTGCTTTTGACTGGCTCGTAAAAATTAATCCAATTTTTTTAAAACAGACCTTTTGTGTATAAAATTAACTAATTTTTAAAATGAATGACAGGAGTGATTAAAAACATGTCTACACGCAACGAATGCTAGACGTAGAATTACGTTAAAGGCATATACTTCAAATATGTTTCCATTAATATCATAATAAATTTCTTGCAACAGTTACCATACTTCAGTTGAGGGATCCTTGTTTCATCTAGTAGGCAACCCGGTCAAGTACGCTGGTGATTATGTTCAGTTCATCTAACCATACTTTTTTGTAAGCAACACAATGATTATTTTTAATATTTTCATTGTTACTATGATTATAATTTTTGCTAGTATTACCAGGGTTTATTCTTATCGTAAATGTTATTATTACTCTTATAAATACAGTGAAAATCGCGTATAGCAACACCGGATATAACGACTTTCCGGTTATAGCGACGAAAATGTACCGCCCCGAGCCCCAGCCTACTCTTCCCAAGGAAAATTGAATGGTATATAACGTCATCGGCTAAAACAACGATATCGGCTATAAAGACGAATTTTCGAGGTAGACAATCGCTTATTACGACTAGCGAAGTTGCTTGTGGACTTGATTTTGAGTGAAAAGTAAACACAGAAACAAGATTGAGTCTGTGCTATCTCCTCAATCTTATTTGAAACGCAAAACAAGTTGCCAGTTCTATAACGACGAACTTTCGAGTGAGACGATCTCTTATAACAATACAACTCGCGACGTTGCTTATAGACTCGATTCCGGGCAGAATGTCGAAAAGAAAGCAGTTTTCTTTAGAAGATAAATTTGTTATTTATTCAAGAATCTCGAGTGGGGAGACGAATGTACAATTAGCCAAAGAATACGAAGTGAGCCAGTCGACAATATCAACGATATGGAAGAAGAGAGATGAAATCGAAGATGCAATAAACCAAGGGATATCTTTCAAGTCAAAAAAGAGCCGAACAGTGACTCACGGTGAGCTGGAAAAACCTTTATTGGAATGGTTCAAAATCCAACGGAGTCATAACATACCCATATCTGGCCCTCTTTTGCAAGCTAAAGCCCAAGAGCTTATCAACGTTATTTCGCATGGTTCTTCGGAAAATCCTTCAGTTGAAATATCGAAAAGATGGATTCAGCGTTTTTGCCAGCGTCATAGCATAACTTTTAGAAAACTTAGCGGAGAAGCTGCTGCAGTTTCTTCAGGTGTATCCACCAATTGGTTGACGACTGTTTGGCCTAATCTTTGTCAGTCGTTTAACGATAGCGACATCTTCAATGCCGACGAGACGGGATTATTTTACAAATTAACACCTGACCGAACCTTTCACTTTATCGGTGAAAAGTTTAGCAATGGAAAACTATCGAAAGACCAAATAACCGTTTTGGTTGCTGCAAATATGATGGGGACGATAAAACGGAGACTCTTAGTTATCGGGAAATCCAGAAACCCTCGTTGCTTTAAAGGCGTCCGGACTTTGCCCGTCGATTATGAAAACAACATAAAAGCATGGATGATTACCGAATTGTTCAATAAAACTTTTAAACAATGGAATGAAGAACAACGAAAATTGAAAAAGAAAATTCTCCTTTTGATCGATAACTGTCCATCGCATGTTAATTTGGAAACATTTGAATGGATTAAAGTCGTCTTTTTACCACCGAATACAACCTCAGTGCTCCAACCAATGGACCAAGGCGTAATAAAAATTTTAAAAACCAATTTTCGTAAGCAAGTAGTGTTGAAATATCTACAGGACGTCGAGGAAAAACTAACGACGAAAATCTCTATTTTGGACGCAATATCGATGATCGATCAGGCTTGGAGGGACATGAAACCAGGTGCGATTGCGATTGCGATTGCAGGTCTTACGACAACACAGGCTGATGATATAATCGAACCAAGTCTTCCACAATGGACTGGAAATCTAAGGTTCCCGGATGATTTCGATTACGACGTTTTGAAAAGCTACGAGGACATCGATTCTTCATTAGTGACGGAAAGAGACTTAACTAGCGATGAACTAATCACACTTTGCCGTGAAGACAACGCTGTGGAAGATGAAAACGAAGCGATACCAGAGGCAGAGGAACTTATTCCAACGTTAACGGATGTTTTAAAATCAGTTCAAGTAAGTTTTTACAACTTTCTTACCCGCATTTTTCTCTTCTCAATATGTCAACAATGTTTTGTCTACAGATCATAAAAACACATATCCTGATTAATAGCACACACTATAATGAAAGAGTGAAGATCGAAATCGAAAACTTTGGGAAACAGGTTTCAAAAGAGTTTTACACAAAGAAGTGTAAAAAACAAACGTCAATGCTTGACTTCATATCGCAGAGTGCACAGTAGTTGGTTTGTACAACATAATTTTAAGTATATTCATAAATACATAAACCTGTGTACATACATACTGTTTTCATTTAATTTTCTCCTGCACCGGATATAGCAACTACCGCCTATAACGACCAAATTTCCCCACCTCCTTCATGGTCGTTATAAACGATTTCCACTGTAATAAAAGCTTCTACTTGACATACAGTTAGATATACGAACAAATTTTTGTGATCAGCACTTTTAATTATTTAATAAAATTGTGGGAAATTGCCATTAGAAAATAATTCACAGCGGCAGCAAAAAAGAAAAAGGATTGAACTTTTTTCATATAAGAAATCACGGGAAAACTTATAATTATTTGAGATTCTAATAGAGTCGTTCAAAGTAAGTAAATATCTTTATTTAATCTTATTTGTCTAGTAAATACCATGCATCCGAGAGCTCCATAGCCAATCAGACAATCCTCACATTCATTTAAATGCAGATAATGTGCCATTGCTCGCCAGTGTTGAACAAATTTGAAGAATTAATAACACAAAACCCAAATATTTAGATCGAAATTTCTTTAACATTCAATCAAACTTGAATCAAACAAGTTAAATCGGACTTCACTTGAATAATTTTTAGGATTGCATTGAGTTGCCGTGTATGATTTATCTGAAGTTCAGATAAGGCCATTTCAAAGGACTCAACTAAGTTTGTTACCAACCTTATTTTAAATGTTTTCGGGAAACCATTCTGTCTATACGCTTTTTATCTAAAGGATTTATATTTATTGCTACCAAAATATTATCCCAAAAGTTTATCAGATCAAAAAGAAGACACACAACTTGCAACTCGGTTGGTCTCAGATGTAGATGTCGATAACCACGCGGGGCAGTAAAACCTAAGATTTCGAGGGCGGGATAATGGTTGCTGTAAAAAGGAATTTGATTCATTTTGAAAATAATAGCAGAATGATTGCAGGAAGATGGGCGTTATATTGGTTATAGAATCACCTTCTCCGTGTTTTCTCTTTGAATTACTGCACAAAAACTCCAGTTTGATTTTTCGTGTTCCTTTTTAATATAAGAATCATCTTTAGGTGTGTTCCCATGAACATTCAACGATATGGATTTTTTTCTCAGATGCTGCAGCTCTTTCATCTGCTTCTTTGAGCTCGATATATATTGAATGAAAATATATACCAAAGCCAAGTGCATCGATTGGTGTTTACCTTGAAGTATCCTTTTCATATTCTCACTTCTTCCGAATGTAATAAGAATGCGTCATCCTGATTTCAAAGGAATTTGTTTCTGAATGGAGTCAAAATAAAAGAATTTGGAAAAAGATTGGATGCATCCTTTTCAAAATAAAAGAAAAGATAGCAACAGACAAAAGCAAAACGAGGAATTTTTTTGCAAAAGGATCAATTTTCTTGCGGACATACTACAGAAGCCCGTATTCGCCGATGGCCGTGGGTAACCCTAGATGGGCTCCTTGATTTATAACCTTAAGAGATAGGCTACAGATTAGGTGGTAAGGTGACACAATGTATACAGACAATCTAGTCCTAGCATCTTCAAGTTCATCTCCCTGCCGTTTTGCTAGCAACGAATATCCTGTGAGAGGTCGTGCGGATGGAATTTAAATTTGAATTGGACGGTGCATGACATAAAAGTTTTATGGTATCGGTATATTTTCGGTTTTCGACCTTTTCCCTCTTGTCTTCTAATCGAGACTGCTTTATATCTATGCTAAATTCTATCCTTTTATCCAGGGATCTTTATGCGGGGTTGGCATGCAACGTTTCTAGCGGGTGAATCAAATGGTATAAATTGTATCAAGGATGTGTAAGAATTTACACGTTCCAGTAGAACGAGAAATTTAAGATGACAATAGCACCTAAAGCTCCCGAAACATTTAAGAGAATTTGTCAGCAAAAACTTTATTTCAAATTCAAATTCATTCGTTTTTATAACCGCTGTAAACTGGACATTGTGACTCGACTGAATATGAAATGAAACCCAATTCTCGAAACAAATTTAAAAGCTTCGGCCATTACATTTGTGCTCTTTTCATCAATTTGAGGTGGCAGTCATTGAGGAGAGAAAAAATTTAGCACGAGATTGGAGAAAAGGTCAAGCAATTCATCCAAATAGTTCATCAATTAAACATGCAATTTATTTCTGATGAATCAAGGCCTAGCTTCCTAATTAAATTTAAGTTTCATTGATTTTGAAATTTAGATAAGGCGAAAAGATTAATACTGCAATCCTTTAATTGGAGTTACGTGGCACTTTAAGTTCGAGAAATATGTGGTTAGCAAAGAGTAATAGGGGATAAAAATGAAGGCATTTGGGAGGATGCATATTCAGAAATGGCTTAGCTACAATATAACAGGAATCAATGATCTCAGTTTCTATAACATCATTTGATTATTGTACAAAACCTGCACACTAATGGAATAAAGTTTAGGAACGTAATATGAACTTGTACTAGCATGCAGAAAAGTTGTGATAATGATGCTTAGGGCTCTGCTGTGCACAATTTTCAAATTAGTTTTTCAAAAAGTGGCGTTACACCGGAAAAGCTAAACACAGGCTTATTTTATTACAGTCTTTGAAAAAAAGTTGTAAAGTTTTTGAACAATGTAAGGACTAAGCAACAAAAGATTACTGATGAAGCTTTTTTTCATTTTATTGAATTGCATTAATATTCTTAAATTTTTTTTTTTTTTTTGAAAAATTGTTACAGAAGCAAAATGTTATATGAAGGTGGTTTTGACGTATGTACTACGTTTCTCTTCAGGGCGTCACATAATAGACTTAAACGGTTGATAGAGACTAGTCTTAGTGGTGAGAGAATCATTCCAATTTAATTGTTTTATGCAAACTCAATATGTTTTGCAACGAGGAATTATATTCAGGTGAAATTTCTACTTTATTACTTGACTGGGCAAATTTTGTTTTTTATCGCTCGACCCTTTTAAGGGTTTAGTAAAATAATTTTACAAAACCTTACTAAAATAGTGTCTGTCTGTCCGTTCGTCCGTTTGTCCGCCTGTCCATTTGTCCATTCGTCCGTCTGTCCGTCTGTCCGTCCGTCCGTGTGTCACAGCACTTTTTCTCGCAAACCGTGTAGGCTACAAACATGAAATTTTGTATATGGGTGTGAAGTGATGCCTTCTTTAAAGTTTCTGTGCAAAAAAATTTTAAAAGGTGCTTAAGGGGGTTGGCCTTCAGGGAGAGTGGCCCTCGAAAAAAAATATATCAAAGGTAGCCGATATGGGTATCAAATGAAAGGTCGCAATGAGAAATTTTCAAAACAGGGCTTGAACTAGCTTTTTTTTTGTTTTTGTGCCCCCCTCCCCTTCGCGATTGGGCACATGTGATCCAAAAAATCTGAAAAAAATTATGAAGATAGGTGCTTATAAGTACAACAACAACAAATAACTTCGAAGTCTAAATTCGCTCAACTTTGTTAATAATGAAAATCGAATGTCACATTTTCCCAATAAAATCATACGGATACCCTTAAATTCCATAAAAACCAATATTGAAGCAGTTTTATATAAGATCCTAATACTCTGCAAGTTTGATGAAAATACAGTCATATCTGCGGAAGTTATAGCCGTTTGAAATTCCTCCAAATACAACAACAATAACACACAATTTTGATATTTTATGGACTTGCCATTGAATCAAATACTGCAGTTTTGATTTGATTTTCTTGAAATGTTCAAATAAGATCAATAATATAAATTTTTTTGGGAATTCATGATTTGAGTGAATTTTGTTGGTTTGCAACTAAGTGTCGACCATTGAAAGTACAGAAGCAATGGATTTTCTTATAACCGTGCACATCTCTTTGACATATTTCTTGCCTTTATTCGTTGCTGGTGACTGCATTTCGCACGTTGGGTTCAAAACCCTTCTGACATGACCGTACCCAGCTTGTTTCATCAATTATTTGATATCCGCAGGCTAATTTTTTAATTTCTAGGAAAGCCGACGGCTTTCCAAGTAAACTTTCTACATAAACTTCCTGTAAATCTATACCTTTTTTTTGCTCTACACTGAGCTTTAATTGTAACGCATTGGCACATTGATCATGTTTCAAAGAGCTCCACTAGCTGCAGATTGCTTAAGAATTTTCAATCAATGTTAAATTGAGTTGCATTAATGTATAGGTAACCTTCTACAATCATCTGAAAAGACAAGTCGACTCAGTGCCTACAAATGATACAAAAACAATTTTGGGTGCTTTCAACGCTAAGCGTGGGAATGAGCTATCTCTGGGGAGACTGGGGGATATAGCTTCCACGATGAAATAAATGACAGCGACCAGCACCTGATTGACTTTACATGTAGCGGAAATCTAGTCATAAGTTTGACTCGCTTCTCATAGCGACGCATTCATAAAATGGGTATCACTGGGTGGCAACATACATAACCAGATCGACCATGTTCTGATCCAGCAATGTTAGGCCTCGAGCATACTTGACGTCCATACATACCAAGGAGCCAATTGTAACTCAGATCATTACTTGATCAAATCAACGTATCGATGTCGTATCATATTTGGCGGAGACTAACCCTGTACAAAAATTTGACATCGAAAGGTAGTCAAACATTTCACAGAGACCCTCGACAACCAGCTGGCCTCCATTTTATCAGACGCATCGTTAAAAACAAGCAAGGAGCTCTGGATGAAAGAAAAAGAGGCTATTGAGACCGTGGTAGAACAGACGTGGTAGATTAAAACCGTGATAGAAATGCGTTAGACAAAAAGAAACAGGCGTACAGAGAATACGTAGGTAGGAAAACCAGGACAATGATAGAATACTATGAAAATCTCAGGGGAGTAGCGAATAAGAAATTTAGAATTCAGACAAGACCATGACGACCAATTTAGAAGTATACTTGGTAGTCCATTGAGCAACAACACAAGATAAGGATTTAAGCGAAAAGACTAAAATGTGGTTGTCAGCCCAAAACTACGCTCTGTCGCGATGATTTCGGCAATGTCAACGCTGATGTAACCAAGATTAAGGAAAAATAGGCATCATATTTCAAGAACCTCCTTAATCTTTCGCACAGCTCCAGAACATCTGAACCTATAGATGTCTGTGGAGAGCTTCCATTGACCCCACCAACTCTGGATAAAGTTTGTTCCATCATCAAAGCCCAAAAGAATAGTAAAGCGCCGAGCATCGATGAGATTCCAGTGGAGCTCATCAAATATAGACGCAGCTGTGTTTATAAAGCTATTTACAAAGTCATCCAGCACATTTAGCAACAAAAACATATGCCAAAAGAGTGAAATCAATCAATTATATTCCCTATCCACAGAAAATATGACAAGCTATAGTGCGAAAATTATAGAAACAAATCATTACTTTGTACGGCGTACAAAATATTTTCAAAGATCATACGTCAACAGGATTATTGGGGAAAATCAAGGTGGTTTTGAAGCAGGTAGATCAACAACAGACTAATTGCTTGCAGTCAAACAAGTACTTGAAAAATGCTGCGAGTTCAACAGAGGTTCAGGTTTTCATTGACTTTCAGCTGGCATACAAGAGTATTGATCGTAACGTACTGTACTGGTATCCCAGCCAAATTAAACCGTCTTACGAAAATGACAACAACGCCCACAACCTCCCAAATCTACATCAAAAACCAACTCACCGATTCCCTTGACATGAATTTCGGATTAAAATACGGAGATGGGCTGGCCCCATTGCTGTACAATTTGGCTCTGAAGTACGTCATAAGAAAGCTTCCTGTCGATACACCAGGTACATTACTACACAAATAGTAGTAGCCTATATGAAAGACATCAACAACGACATCAACATTATGTTACGGTATTTAACTGCCAAAAACTTTTCTTGAATCTCGACAGCGAAGAAAAGCTAGTAGCACTACAAATCAATGAAAATAAAAAAAGCTCATGATAAATGCCTCAAATATACACAATATCACACTTGGCGAAGACAGTATCAAAAATATCGGCAAGTTGGTGTGTTTAGGCGCGAAAATAACGAAAGTAGGTAATGAAAGCGACGATAGATGCCGAAAAATACAGCTCGCAAATAAACTATTTTATTTAGTTTTGACGATCTAAAAGACCAGCTACATACACAGAAAAACAAAACTTCAAGTATACAAAGCTGTAATGAGACCTGTGCTATGCAATGGGTATGAAACACGAACCCTAACCCAAGCATCTGCAAATACAATATATTGAATGCCTTTGAGCGACAGATCCTGAGGCGAATAATAGAAGCAAAGCTAGACGAGGATCAATGGTGAATTCGATACAACGATGAGCTGCATGAAATTTTGACGATCTGGGGATCTCAAAGATTGTAAACGTTGCGGAGCTGCAATGGACTGGACACATGAATCGCATGGACGATAAATGGATATCCAGAAAGATATTCTTTGGGAGAACTGAAGGCCGGAGACCAGTGGAGGAACCGAGGGAACGCTGGTCTGACTTGGTCAACGAAGGCAGTACATTGCTGCTTGGATTTTGAAATTGTAGAACATGGCCAGCGGACCGAGAAAATTGGAGGCAATATTTGCAGAAAGGAAAGACCCAAGTGGGGCCATAGTGCTACGAAGAAGGAGAATGTTTATTTATTTTGTTTTTTTTTTAATTGCTTAAGAAACAAAAAGTTACGGGAATGTAGTTCTGACGTATGTTTCATAATTTGCATCAGGTGATCACACTACAGATACACATGGGTGTGTTGACCTGAAGAGAATGACAGTATACACGTCAAAACCACCTTTTTATAGCATTTTATCTCTCAAACAATTTTGCAAAAAAAGAAAAATTGTAACACAACTCAATTGTACAGCTATGCACAAAAAATAATTAAGTATTTGCTGCTAGTTGAGCTACCCAAAATATGATTAATGCACCCATGCATCACAATTAAGGCTAAATGTCGAGAACATAAATATGAGTATATCGATTTAGGGGCTTGAGGTAGAGGAATAAAAAAAATCTTGCAGTGACTATTATAAAGGGTAATGTAAATGTAAATTGTAAGTAAAACAAAAAGCTTTCAGAGAATGATGTTAATATTTTTTACTATAATAGAAACACCTACGACAATTATATTTAATGCAAAATATCGCCGAGATATTTGCCACGGCAACGGTGGCATTTAGTCTATCCGATGGTCCATATTTGCAATGACTTTGAGGCACAATTGAGATTCAATGTCGTTAATGTGCTGAATTATCTCATCCTTTAGCTCTTGAAATATTTTTGGCTTACTGATGTACACGTTTTTTTTAATTATCCCCAAAGAAAAAAGTATAAGGGTATCAAATCACATGATTGTGGCGGCCAATTAACATCGCAATAGCGTGAGATAACACGGCTTTTAAATTTCTCGCGCAAAAGAGCCATTGTTTCGTTGGATATGTGGCAAGTGGCACCATCCTGTTGGAACCACATATCGTCCAGGTCTATTACCTCAATTTCTGGCCACAAGAAGTCAGTTATTATCTCGCAATAGCAAACACCATTCACGATAACTACTAGACCGTCCTCATTTTCGAAGAAGTATGGCCCGATGACGCCGCCAGCCCATAAACGCACAAAACAGTGACTCTTCGTGGATGCTTCGGCTTTTCAACAATCACTCGTGGATTCTCATTTGTCTAAATACGGCAATTTCGCTTGTGAATGAATCCACTGAGGTGAAAGTGTGTCTCGTCGCTGAAGATGATTCTCTTTCTAAAGTCACCATTCCCTTCGGTCTGTTCAACCAACCATTCGGCGTATTGCCGACGCTTGAAATGGTCAGTGAGCTTCAGCTCTAGAGTCAATTGAACCTTGTCAGCATATAAATTGAAATCTTTATTCAAAATTCACATCAGTGATATTCGTGAGATGTTCAACTGTTGGGAACGACGACGATTTGATGTTGATGGCTCTTCTGCCACACAATCGTGAACAACCGCAATGTCTTCCGCAAAACGAGCATGCATAGGTGATTTTATATTTTCTGCAGACTCGGTTAGCTGGAATTTGCGCACAGTTCTCCCGACTGTGGATATATTTGGTCAATTATGCTGACCAAAAAATCACGAAGTGCACGAAAAACATTTTTATTTGAAAGCCCAGTTTCATAAAAGGCTTGAACAACCTTAATGCGCTGCTCAATTGTGCACGTCTCCATGGTTGAATTTGTCAAACGTTGAAGCAAAGAAATGTCAAATTGTGCTGGGCAAAAAACTTGAAGTTAAGGTGTGACTTACAATTTACATCGTGCATTATGGTTGGACCCCCCTTTATGAGCCGAATCAGATGAAGAAAATTGAGTTTTTATGCGTATTATTTCACGTTTGGAAAGAGAAGAAGCGCCTCCACGAAACAAATCAAGCTTACGTTTGAAAGATAATGAATGAAACCAGTACGTATCGAAGAAAGAGAATCTGCACTCCTTTATTCTCAACATTTGTAAGATTTTCTCCTGAGAAGTTGCACAATATGAACTTGATGGATTCTTTGGATCTGTCCCCATAATCTAATCCCTGTCTAGCAAAACATAATTTAATACTTTGTATACCTTCAAACAATTTTACGAGTAGCTAAGTTTTTTCAAAGGTAAAAGGTATTCAATAATATTTAATGTTCAAGAAGAATAAAGTTAATTACAAAAAATAACATTTTTGTCACCGCTATAAAAATATTGAAGGAATCGTAAGCGATAATTAGTGGGGCCAGTTACATAAATTCCCTACCCGCAAAAAGATGTGACAAGCTACAGTCGCGAAATCTATATAGGCATATCATATATATAAAATATTTTCAAAAACAAAAAAAAAAATAAATAAAATCAGATCATATGCTAACAGTATTATTGGTGGGTACCAAGATGGCTATAGAGGAGATAGGCCGACAATAGACCAATTGTTTACAGTGAAGCAGGTGCTTGAAAAATGTTTTATCAAAATAAAAATAATGTTGACGCCTTTGACACACATATCGGACTTAAGCAAGGAGATGAGCCGGCTCTATCTTTGTTCAAGTCAGCTTTGGAATACGTCATAAAAAAGGTACCTGTGTATGAAGAGGTATGTTACTATACAAGGGGAGCCTATTTGTTACCAGGAATCTGGGCACAGCTTAAGTTAGCTGAATTAACACCACCAGTGACGATTCACCTGGGTAACGTAGTACGAAGAATGCATCTTCGAGCCAAACTGTGATAGGAAACTTTACAATATATTGTACGCGTTCTTAGTAAAACGAAAAATACGTCGAAACCCTAATGTTAATGACTACAGTAAAGTAGACCTTTAGCATTTCAATTTAAGTGAATGCAGCTCAAAGTAGGATAGTTAGGCACGACGAAGTTTTTGATATCACTCCCGTATTTAGACGGCTACTCCACAATAAAAATATCTGCAATCATGAACCATAGCCATCAATAACAATTTACTAAACGAATTGTCGGAAACGATACCTGCTTGAAGAAACAGTGAACAGTGTAATCCCTCCATCAACAAAACGTGAAGCATCTATCTCAATGAACGACGATAAATATATGAGCTTGGGTACGTACACCCAAGCCGAGAAATCTGATAGTGAAACCACAAATCACGTAGTAACACTATCCATTCGAATCGTTAATGATATCTTTAATATCCAGGCAAAGAACAAATTCTCGAATACATATTAACTCACTTGGGTTTCGATAAGGAAGGTCATGTTTCATACCCAATTGTGTTGACCGAGCGAGACGTTGTTACGAACAATTGACTTTAATTAATGTCGGATTTCACTTCAATCTTCGCTGAAATCGATCCAACTCACAGATCTCAGCATAAGGGATTTGGGGTTATTGCCTTATTACATCGGTAACTTTTTATGGCAGAGAGAAGCCAGCAGAATATCAACATGTCTCCAACAAAGTATGAAACCAATTGAAGATACCTAGAAAAGAAGAAACAACAGGCGTACAAAGTGTTTTGCCCAAGAATAAAACATAAAAGCAATACTTATCTAATGATTCCGTCACCGTTTGAAGTCAAACCACTGAAAATTAGCGAAAACTCCAGCAACCTCCCAAAAATGCATCGAATATAAATAGTGATACAGCGGAATTAACATGTCAAATGTTTATCACAGTGACTATTCCGAAAATTCACCAACACTCCGAATTTCGGAACAGTGAAAACTTCTACGGAATTGCCCGATTGCACGAATCGGATTAGAATTTTTGGGAAGAAAAGTAGAAATATAAAGTTCACCCTAGGATTAGCGGTACCCCGATGGGAACGAGGTCATAAAAGGACGAAGAGCAAAGGAAGAGCACTCTTTTGTGTCTGATCAATGGAAAGTGACCGGAGGTGAAAAGTCTAAAAGTTTTAAAATATCAAAGTGTAAAACAAGAAATTCGGAGTTGGGAATTATTTAAAAAAAAAACATGTGGATGCGGGTAAAGATTCAATTAATGCCGGAAGAAGGCAAGGTTACCCGGAAAATTAGATGATTGATTGGCTGCGAAAAAAGTGCATCGAGGGAGATTCGCGTGAAATCCGCGCGGATTATTTTGCCGTCACTTCCACAAAAGGAGTTTAACAAAAAGATATATTCTAGTAGGTGGCAAAGAGAATTTAATTTTATAGTAAATTTATATTATGATACAAATTTTTTGAAGAGAACTTTTTAATTTTTAGCAAAATTGAATGTATAATTGCTAATTAAATTTTATTGTTGTGAATTGAACTTTTGGTTTTGTCATTTAGTTTGCCTTGGACAATATGACTTTTCATTTTCAGGTCATGTAACGGTTTGGCTTAGGGGATATCGTGCGCGGTCTACATGAAAATGAATTATCGTACTCAGTGGTGTTTGATTGGAGAAGCGTGCATTAATGAAGTTAGGGTCCATCCCCAAAATTTATCTAGAGTTTTGAGTATTTGTGCGTTCTGCTGGTGCAGAAGATCTTGATTGAAAAATGCCGCGGACTGAGCCTCGACAAACCACCTTACTCACTGGAAGGTCAAGGGTGGCACCCAGGCCAAAGCAGCGAGTTGGCACCCACACCCATCTGCGGCAAACGAAGCGGGGACCGCCGAGCCCCCTCGCCCGAAGTGCCCCAGTTGAATTGGGGTAACAAAGTAGTAGCCTATGTGGAGGACATCAAAATTTTTGAAAACCGCCAAAGAACTTTTCTAAAACTTGACAGGGGAGCAACACTAGTTAGGCTCCAAATCGATAAGAAATAAAAATAAATTCATGGCGGAGTCGAGACAAAATACCTCATCTACTCAAAAGATCGAATTTGGCGAATACAATATCAAAAACCTTAGTAAATGTGTGTGCTTTGACGGTGAAATAGTGAAAAACAGAAAAAAAGGACAAAATACGCTAAAAAATACAGGTTCAAAACAAAATATTTTATTCTGCTTGAATAATCTTGAAAACCAGCTGCATACATACGAAAACAAAGCTTCAAGTAGATAAACCTGTGATGAGGCCTGTGCCATGATATAGGTGTAAAACATGGACCCTTATCCATGCATTTGCAAACAGATTGGATGCCTTTGAAAGACAAATCCTTAGACGAATAATGTAGCAAATCTAGAGTCCAATGATAAATTTAATACATCGTTATTTCATGTACTGATGGGTGATCAGCGATGCGTGGATACTATAAAATCAATCTAAATTTAATCACATTTTATTTGTATGTATTTGGTCAAAATGAAAATTGTATTCATAAGCCGAATTAATGATATTTGAAGGACATCGTTTGATTTACTGATTAAATTGTGAAACGTTATTATCCGGGATAGTCTGATGCTACTTTGATTTGTTCACTTACGGTCTATATTTCACAAAATATTGTCGCTAAATGATATGTTTCAAGTATTACCAAGGACCATATAACCAGCATACAAATATTGCAGCACTACCTATAAAACCCTAAAAATTTTGATTTTACTTCGACTAACCAACGGACCAAATTACGAAACGAAAATTGCTAAACAGTTACAGCACGACATCAAAATTACATTTTCAGACCTTGTCATGGAATAGACAATACGACCAACTGACAACCCTACTGATAGACTGACTTTTGGACCAAGAATTGCTACATATACTATAGTTGAATTCAACATCAAAATTGTATGCCTGCGACTCGATAATGGACGAGGTATAAAAATGTGGGCCATCCTTTTTTTTTGTGGTAGGGAGGTGAATGCTATTTATGCACAGAGTGTGGGACTCCCATGCACGATTGGACTACCCACTAAACACCTCCCCTGTCAATCTGAGAACCCAGCCTTGTACCGTCTGACACATTACTTTGGGCCAGGTGTCCCTTTCCTAGCGGGAGGGGAGAGGGGAAGAGGAAATGCCCGAAGAGCGATCCTCCAGCCCCAGCGCCTCTGGCTGCTGTGAGTCCCTTTTATATTTTAGGACTGCCCGAGCATAATGTGCCACCTGGTTCCATTTGTCAACCGATTCGAGCATCACCGCAACTATATTATCCGGGGTGAACTCTCCCGTCTCTCTGTAGAGTTTGTACACGCAAAAAATGTGTGGCAGGCATTGTCCTCCTCTACTGGGCAAAACCGACAATCGGAAGACCGTGACTTACCGATCTTGTGCAGGTAAGACTGAAAACACCCGTACCCGCTCAAAAGCTGGATCAGATAGAAGTCAGTCTCACCATGCCTCGATTTCGCCACGGTCTCACATCCGGGATGAGGTGCGCAGTCCACCTTCCCTTCGTGCAATTCACCCAAGACTGCTGCGAATCGTTGAGCGAGCGCTGTCTCTCTTCGCGGACAACCATCTCCCTCGCATCCTTGTTTCGGCGCAGGTAAATAGCGCGGCGCTCTCTTGCAAGGAGGGCGACAGGTATCACGCCTGCAATCACTCTCACCGCCGAGTCGGAGACTGTTGGATACGAAGATGCAATTCTCAGTGCTCCTCTTCTCTGTACCTGTGCCAAAGGTTTTCGGTATACCTCCTTGCTGAGAGCGTCGCCCCATACCTCTGCTCCATACAGTAGCACTGACCCTACAGCACTCATCAAGAGGCGTCTTCTTGATGGGCCGGGTCCCTCAACGTTGGCCATAAGTCGACTCAGGGCCGATATTCCCGAAGCAGCCTTCTCAGCCGTTGCCCTGATTTGCTCAGAGAAACTCATCTACGAGTCGACCAGTAGCAACAGGTACTTCACCGCTGGCTTCGATTCGATTTGTATGTCTCCAATACTGATCATCCTTACTCTAGGGATTCTCTTTTTTGTCAAGATGACCACTTCCGTTTTCTCCAGTGCTAAACTCAGCACGCGAGCAGTCATCCAGTCCCTCACTTGGCGCATTAGCATACCTAGCCTAAGTCGCACTTGTTCAACGGTGCGTCCAGTGACCAGAGCCGCAAAATCATCCACATAGCCGACCAAGTGCGACTCATCTGGTATCTCAAATCTTAGTAGTCCATCGTAAGACACGTTCCACAGGTCCGGACCAAGGATAGATCCCTGGGCAACACGCGATGTAATTTTCATCCTTCGTTGGCCCTGTGTTGTATCGTAGAGCATGCTTCGGTCCTTTAGGTAGTTCCTCAAAAGCCGCATTAGATATTCTGGAACTTGAAAAGAGTTTTTCAGCGCGTCCAGAATATCCACCCATCTAGCGGAGTTGAAGGCGTTTCTGACGTCGAGTGTCACCAACAGGACGATCCGTCGCTTGGTGTGACTATATGCCGCTGCCTTTTGGACCGCGTTCACCACCTCTGCAATCGCATCAATGGTAGAACGTCCTGCTCTAAAGCCGTACTGCCGAGGAGATTGGTCGCCAGCAGCACGAATCGCGTCAGTGAGTCTTCCCTTGATGAGTTTCTCTAGTACTTTCTCAGCTGTGTCTAGCATGCATAACGGGTGGTATGCAGACGGCGATCCGGGATTTCCCTTCCACTTGCTGATCAGCACGAGCCTCGCCATCTTCTATCGTACCGGGAAAACCCCGTCCCGTAGGCAAGCGTTGAATGTGCTGAGCAGCGAGTCAGGACAATGGTGATAGACGAGCCGCAACATCTCAGCCGGAACACCATCTGGACCTGGAGCCTTCCTCGCTTTGAAGGAGAGGGCTGCCTCCTCCAGTTCCAGCTGTGTGAAGAGTGGACACTCTACTGCTGTTTTACCATGGACAGCGTCAACACGGACGGGATGGGTGGGGAAGAGTCCCCACACTAACGCGTCCATCTTTTCCGCGTCATGTATACAAAGCTTCCGTAGTGCACCAAGTTTCCCCATGACCAGCTTGTACCCAAGGCCCCACGGATACTTGTTCACATTGTCCACTAGGTCTTGCCAGCAGCGAGCCTTGCTGCTGTTGATAAGTTTGCGAAGGCATTTCCTGGCTGACTTATATGCTGCCATCTGTTGCATACCTCGTTGAGCCTCACGCCGAAGCTTGTGACACTCCCTCCGCTTTTCAGTGATTTCAATTGACCACTAGTACACTGGGGGCTTGCCGTGCCGGGGTCTTCGACGGGGCATAGAAGCGCAGCAAGCAGTCGTAATGATGCTCATAGTAGAGTTCACCACGTCTTGAGCTGCCAGTTCTTCCGTCCCCGCCGAAGCTCCCTGCAACGGCTCACCTGCTGTGAGAACCTTGACAAACCTCTCGACGTCCATTCTTTCGATGTTCCATCCAGTTGTAGAAGGCCGAGGGCACGGACTTCGGGAGACAGCATCACTTATCTCAAGCAGAATGCACTGATGATCGCTGGCTGAGTATTCCTTTAATACTTTCTAGCTGTGTATCCTCCGTACTAAGGACTCCGAGGCGAATGTAACGTCCGGTATGGTTCCCTCACAGCCAATACGTCGGAAAGTCAGCGTGTTTCCGGAGTTTAGTACGACGAGGGCCGTCCTGGCCACCATTTCCAGGATTTGTTTCCCTGCGGATCCGTCTGAGGCATGCCCCATTCGATTGCTTTAGTATTGAAGTCGCTCCCAACGAGCACTTTACCCTCTGCGTTCGAGACAGCGCCCTCCAAAGCATTAAGCTTGGCTTGGAAAGATGATATCGACTCGTTAGGCGTTAGGTACACACTAAAGAAGGTGATCCCTGAGCACCGAACCCACACGAAACCATCCCCCCGTCCACAACTCTCCGCTTGAAAGTCACTGTTCCGAACCCAGATAGCGGCAGTACCAGTTTCATCAGAGTACCATAATGCAGGACTTTTATTATGGTGTTGCTCACTCAGCAGCAAGAAGTCGGCTTTCCTGTCCCTCGCAAACTGCTCAAGCGGATTTTGGGTGGTTGAACTGCGGTGTAGGTTTAGCTGCAGGATGCGGGCCATCGAAGCTCTGATTTTGCCTTGGCTAGGGCTTCCTGGAACACCCGGCATTTTCCTGATACCAAGACGTGTCCAAAATCAGGTTTTGGATCAGCATCCTTGCAAAGAATACAGTGTGCCTCCTTCGTACACTCTTTTCTTTTATGTCCCATTTCACCGCATTTGTAAGATTGGGAACTCCTATAGGGTCCTTTGCATACTTGTGTGGTGTGACCATAACCAAGGCATTTGAAACATTGAAAAGGCGTTGCTCTTCGCCGTATCCTACAGATAACCCACCCAATTCGTACTTTGCCATGCTAAAAGAGTAATAGAAGAAAGAAGAAGAGCTGTAAACTACAAGGATCAAACTAACCTTTCAACGAAAAACCTTAGTCGCTGGAAACAGATTGGCGATTTGGATTTGCTTATGACAAATGATTTGCGATTTGGCACGAAGTTTTCATACAAGAGCCTGTAGTGCAAGAATTGTAATGATAGTATCCTTTCACGTACGAAGAATCAGTAGTATAAGTTCAAATAGTGGTGACAAAAAAATTAGCACCAAAAAATTATCGGGTTTGTTCAAAGCTAAGTATTATTAACAACTAAGGAAAAGAGCTCTGAGAAACTATTGAGAGTTTTAAAACCTCTTCGGTCGACATTCAAAAGGATTCGTCTCTTCTAAATGAATGAATAATAAAGAAACAATGTCCACTACAGCTGAATTAAGCAGTGAATTATAAATTCATATTGAAAATTAATGCAATCTGTTTCTTGGTCTCCTTGATTATAAAAGAGTACTGAAAACAATGGTTGTTGATCGGGACAACATAAATAAGTCAAAACGGGTTACAGACAAATAACTATCCGGTATCTTTTGCAGCCGTAAGGCGGCTGATAATATTGGCACTCCACTTATGAAATTAAGGGGTAAAATGAAAGGATTGGGCCCCATTGAAGAGTAATAAATTATTACTAGAAAATTTGCTTTCATACTGATTATGCGCCAATAATTTTTTTAACTGTGAGCGATTTAAAACAATTATTAGGGAAATTGGTAGCAAAATAAGATGAGACCCCGTAAATGTTCTCACTGGATGATAGAACCAGGGGCCCAATGGTGAAATCAAGTGCCACCTATATTCACGCTTTGGCAACTAAACTGGAAGCAAAATCCCCAACCGAAGCATCCTTATTTTAGAGGATAAGATTTTTTCCTTAGAACAAACCAGGCATATATTTATAATTTGTTCAATATGTATTTAAATTTTCTTGAACAACAAATCAAATACTTTGGATTGAATGGGTATATCATTGAAAAAAAGGAGAGATGAGGAATATTATACAGCTTATGGTGAACATAAAATAATACATAAATATAAGCAAATTTTATGTGCCGGGCATGCAAGTCACAAAGCAACGGATTATCTTCGATTATAGCTTTATAGGAAATGGAGACTTTTAGTCTGTACCCTTGTTATGTAATATTCTGGACGCTCACAATGATTTAATTTTTTATCTTTCACCCATACTTCAACTACGAGATTATAGCTGTGTATCAAATTCTAGCTTTTCTAAATCAAGGACAACGAGCGGTGTGAGATTAAACAGTTCAAGGGAATCACCATAACAATAGCATTTTGGTCCCTTTGTATAAATAAATCCTGTCCATTTATGAGAGAGTATTATCGTGCAAGAAAATCACACCCTCAGATAAGTCACCAAAAAATACTTTGGGTCAAGAATCGTTGAGTTTAGAAAAAAATATTTACGTTTGATCTGAAATGTCTGTCTTTATTTGGCATGTCTTAAGGGATTTAGAGGGATTATATTTACTTTGTCACTCATATTTCAAAATAAATTATTATTGTGGTAAATGTTAGTTGCACGTGATGACACGATGAAATGGGAATCGAATTTTCAGGATCGTAACTACAATAAGTATTCATGAAAATGCATTTTCTTTTCCAAACTTCTATCAAATATTGCATAATCAGCTTATTTAAGGATAATTCTAAGTAATTGCTTATAAGGGTGGTTAGGATAGCCCAGGATATAATAAAATATCTTTTCTTGCTTTATTTCAAATGAAGGAGAAAATAACATTCATATAGTTCGGAATTTCTTCATTAATCCTTAGAATGAAATTCTCTAACTTACGTGAGGTAATTGGTTTTTAGGATTTTGTACTAAAATACAAAACCTTATTGAAATCACGACGTGTGTTCATCTGTGGGTCACAGCAGTTTTTCTTTCTTTAGAACTGTAGAAGCTATGGTTATGAAACTTTGTACAAAGGTCAGAAATGGTGAAAAAATATTTCACCGATGGTAGCCGAATAGAGTGTCATTAGAAAGTTCTTAATGAGATCTTTACAGAACAAGTCTTAACATTGTCTCCTTAGGACAGAGGAGAGCAGGGGAAGGGGAAATATACGAAATTGCCGCGTACCTCCCCCCCCCCCCCTCATTGGACACCTTTCATTCGAAACATCTGAAAAGAATCATGAATGTAGGTCTTTATGATTACAACAACAACCAACTTTGTTAGTAATAGTATGATCTATAAATTTTACATTTTCTTAACTAAAACCGTAACAAAACCCTAAAAATTAATAAAACTTATTACAAAAATTGCTATTCATGAGATTAACACGTCATTAAAGTTTCAAAAAGATCGTATAGTATTTAACGAAGTTATAATGGTTTGAATTTTCCTGTATTGCTATAACAGAATATGTGCTGTATTAATATGGAACCATATGCCTATGGAACAATTTGCGCATTTTACCGACTCAGACATTACGGTTTTGCTAGGAAATGCATGAAAATTGCAGAAATAATAAATACCATGAATGTCTTCGATGATTTATTCAACTGACGACCTAATTAATCGTAGAACAAATTGGCGGCTGTTTTAAATGAGAAAATTGAATAAATTTGTGTAACTTTTTCCCAACTTTAACATTCAAGATACATGCTATTAACGCTTAATTGAATTTGTTAACGAATGGCTGCAAATGAACACTTACAATTTAGAGGTGCAACAAGCCGAGTAAGTAAGAGAGAGCTCCTACATGCAGAGTTTTGTTACATCTTAGGGCTCGAAACGGGTTAGCAAGAATCGATGACTTGAATTATTCCTCCAATACTTGCACAAGAAATAATTCAAATTAATCTGAAAGATGCGGAACTAGAGCAGGCACTACTAAGTTTCTTCTTCTTCTTCGTAGCACTACAGCGTCGCAGTCTTACAATTGTTTAGGCCTCTGGCTCATCAAAAATTTCATACAGCTCGGATATGCCATTGGTCTCCATCTAACTTGGCTCCTATTATTCGCCTCGGGACCCGTCGCTCAAAGGCGTTCAATGTATTTGCGGATACTTCGATAAGGGTCCATATTTCACAACCATAGCATAACACAGGTCTTATCACTGATTTGTATACTCGGAGTTTTGTTTCCTTGTGTATGCCGCTGGTCTTCAAGATCATCAAAACTGAATGAAATATTTTATTTGCGAGCTGTATTCTTCAGCGTATTTAGTCTTTTTCATTACTTATTCTCATTTTTAAGGCACTCAAGTACACAAATTTGCTCGCATTTTCTATACTGTACTCATCAAGTGAGATATTTTGCGTACTTTGGGTATTTTTCCTCGACTGCGTCATGAGCTTTGTTTGATTCTCATTGATTTGCAGCCCTACTAGAAATGCTTCGCTGTCGAGTTTCGGGAAGAGTTCTTTGGCAGTGGTTGATGGCCTTGACAAAATGTTCATGTTGTTTGCATAGGCCAATACTTGGATCGACTTCTATAATAATGTACCTCGTGCACCGACAGGTAGCTTCCTTCCTTCCTATTCAACTTGATTCTCTGTTATCCACGATTTCAAGAACACACCTCTAGGATTATTGTTTGCGTTCAGCAGTGATGTATGCTTGTGATTCAGGTCACCGGCAAGAATATATTAGCCATGCAGCCTATTCAATACGAGATTTCAAACAAAAAATGGAGCTCCTTCTTGAAATTGAGAACATTTCGTCCAGTTGTATAGGCGGAGATAACAAAGAGGTTATCTCCACCTGGCAGTGAGATTTTGATAGCGGCCACTTCAAGAGATTCAAAGCTTTTGAGTGCGACTTATTCAATATTTTGGAAACGATAAGGTCTCCTAAATAATATTTTGGTGGCACTTCCCCCCGCACTGTTTACCCTACCGTTTTTTAACGAATTCAAAACCCTTGATTATATGGAGGGCCGTGAAGTGAGATGGGTTTCAGTGAGAAGCATGATGTCAGGCTTTTGCTTAACAATGAATTCAAGGAGATAGTCACTTTGATGTATAATAACAATGAAGTTGGCATTGCTCGAAATGAGATGAAGCTTATCCATGGAAAAATGACTGGATGACAAACAATTTTGAAGCATGTTGGCCTAAACGTTGAAAAATGGAATTGATTTTTGAGGTTGCTTATTTTTATAATGTTATTTCTTTGCATTTAACGCATCGATTGTGCATGGCGTAATTGACAGCCAAATTACCGAATTTCTGACACATAAAATACTGGTTGATCTTAGTTTTTTTAGAGACGCTCCCACCTCATAATTCTAAAGTTCAACTACCTTACCTGTTGGAGCGCACTTAGACTGCTATCGTTTGAAATTTGTACCAAATAAAATGATAATATTTTACCTTCAATAGTTGAACTTCTTATGGTAAAACTTTTCACATTTATGAATTTGTTAAATTTCAAGGAGATCAGATGTATGCCCTGCGCATTCCATGCGCTTCAACATGAACGCCTGATTTTTCTCCACCTTTGGCGTGTATGTGAATTAGGAAGCTATCACACTATTTAGAGCATTTTTGACTGGCTTGAAATCATCCAGTGTTTTTGTTTTAATTCTGAGTTTATAAGCGGTCAATCTCTTAACTTTGAAATTCTCGATATAAGGTTTGGCTGTCAATAGCTGAACCATATACCCTCCGCGCTTCCAAAAGACATTAATCGGAGGAACTTTTTCAGTTATCTTATTATTTTTAATAGGAGAACCAGCAGACACACCGGTTAGCTTTTCTTCCCCTTATTTTTAGATTTTAAGCATTCGATAAAATTATCGCTAGAATTATTAATTCAGGTTTTGTACTAAAATACAAAACCCTATTGCAATCACGCCCTGTGTCCGTCTGTATGTCACAGCACATTTTCTCCGAAACTATAGAGGCTACAGCCATGAAAGAAAGAAAAGTCAGAAGTTGTGACTTCTAGAAAGTCCAAGGGTGGAAAATTTTTTCAAAGGGGTTTAAGGGGGGTCTCCCCATATAGGGAGGTGACCCCTCAAAAAAAAAATTTCACCATTTGTAGTCGAGTAGGGTGTCATTGGAAAGGTCTCAATGAGATCTTAACAAAACAAGTCTTAAAATTGCCTTATCGGTACCGAGGGGGCCGGGGAAGGGGAAATGTTCGAAGTTTTCACGTACCCCCCCCCCCCCCTCGCGATTGGGCACCTGCCATCCGAAAAATCTGGAAAAAATCATGCATGTAGGCCTTAATGAGTACAACAGCAACAAATACATGAGAAGTCGAAATTCACTCAACTTTGTTAGTAATAGTATGATTTATCGATTTTATGTTTTCTTGAATAAAATCTTAAGGGTACCCTTAATTTCAACCAAACCACAGATGACTATTTATAAGACTGATCTTTTCTGAAATTTTCATAAAGATCGAATGGTATTTAACGAAGTTATAGCGATTTGAATTTTCCTGCATTACTATGGAACAATATGCACTGTATTACTATGCAAACATATGACTATGGAACCATATGCGCTTTTTACCGACTTAGACACTACAGCTTTGCTATGATTTGCATGAAAATTGCAGGAATGAGAGGTATCATGAATATCTTTGAGAATCGGTTCAGTTAGTGGTATCAGTAATCGTCAAACAAAATAGTGGCTGTTTTAAAAGCGAAGATTGAATAATTTTGAGTTATTTTGCCCTAACTTCAACGTTTAAGGCGCATGCTTTAACACTTGATTCAATTTAATGAATGACTGAAGATGAGTACCTTAAAATTAATACTGATAGGCAAAAACAGTCGAAGAGGCAGGAGAGAGCAACTAGCAAAAGGGCTTCGTAACCATTCTAGGATTCTAAAAAATTGGCCATGATTCGATGACTACAGTGCAGGGGAGTGGCCCCAGAAAAAAAAATTCATCAAAGGAAGCCGATATGAGTATCAAATGAAAGTTCTTTATGAGAACTTTTCAAAGCAGTTCTTAAACTGACACCTGTAATCTGGAAAATCTGAAAAAATTATCAAGGGAGATATTTATGGGTATAACAATAACAAGTAACTCAGAAGTCAAAATTCGTTCAACTTTGTTAATAATAGTATGATCCTCGAATTTCACATTTTCTCCAATAAAATCGTCTTTGACATATTCCTTGATTTTATTCGTTGCTGGTTACTGTATTTTGTAAGTTGAGTACAAAACACTACTGACATGAGCGTAGGTCTGTCTACCCAAAATGTATTACTTTTATTTTCCTGGCACTCTATCTCGGTATCCATTTTGTCATTCATTGTAGCAATTATCGCATAGTGATTTGCACTGTCGTTTGCTCCTACCGCGCTTAGTATGATATTACCATCATGAATTGTTGTCTTTTTCGTATTTCGTACTGTTGGTTAATTTGTTTGTTGAGCCCTTTGCGAGGCCACTTTTTTCCGCTCGTCTTATTTGTTATCGCTTCTTATTTTCCGGGCGTACTTTGTGGCTTAACTACTTTAGTTTTTTCATGTTTCCTCCAAATTTCGAACTCGCAGTTTCATTTCTACATTTTCCCCAGTAACTTTTGCGTTTTCTTTAGTTACTCTTTCGAGTTCTTCGATTGATAACTTAATACACTTCCCATGCTCAAAGCTTTCTTGTTTGTGTTTTTCATGATTTTTTCATTCGTAGCAATTGAAATGCCTGGCTCTGGGTCCCCCAGCGGTGGAAAGTAGTCGGGTTAATCCATATCCCCGCCGAAAAAAAATGTTTCTTCTTTTTTGAAGTTTTTGGGACTTCTTCCCAAGTAAAATCCACATATTCGATATATTGTTCAAATAATTCGACAATTTAATAAGTTTTTACAAAAGTAGTTTCGAATTAACGTTTTAAAAATTATTTAAATTTTTAAAAATTCTTGACTGGAGCTCTTAAAAGCACATCTATATGCAACAAATGCTAGACGTAGAAGGTAATACGGTTAGCCTGATGAGCGTTGATGTTAAAGTTTCGTATATTCCATTGCAAAAAACTTTGATTCGGTTTTTTGAAGCAGACGGAGTATTAATTAAAGTTAAAAAGTACTACCAAAGCTTACATAAGGAAGAAACTAATTTAGTTTCTAATGTAATACAAATCATTTTTTGGCAGTCTAAAATTGAAACTTATAATAATTTTGTGATTCCATTGATAATTAACTATGATGAATTTAAAACAAATAATCCGCTGGGCTCAAGAACAGATCTTCAACAAATCAGCGGAGTTTACGTTTCTTGTCCCTGCCTCCCTCAGAGTCATCTTTCGAAATTAGATTATATTTTTTTGTATTCTTGTTATTGCAATAAATAGGAAATTAAGCAGTCTTTGAGTATTTCAACCACTGCTTGACGAACTAAAACCAGTAGTAGAAGTAATAGAAGTCACAGGGAGCCATATCAGGCTTATACGGTGAGTTAATGTAGTGGTCAGAGCACTAAGCCCGTAAGCCAAAGATCTCTGGTTCGAGTTTCGTTAGCGTGAACGAGATTTAGTTCGAGTGATTCTTCGGAGGGGCTACGAACGTGTTCAGTTATGATACTTGCTGGTTAAAAATCAGAACGTATCGTAGCTTGATGGACCTTGTGGAGTGCCGATAAAGTCGATCATGACAATGAGATATTCTAACTATCTCTAAGCGAAGGCCCGAAAGGGGCTGTAGTGCTACGGAAAAGTAAAAAAATCAGTCAGAATAGTGGATCAATAAGATGATGCACTATCAATAAGCGCCAGCTTCCTCCTTCGCGGTATTTAGGCCTAATTCGACGAATGCGATGCAACAAATGCTTCCAAATTCCAAGAAAGAAAATTATATTGACGGTTTGGCCCATTGGCATGAACTCCTTGTTGACAATTCCCTTGGAATCGTAAAAAACATGCGCATTGACTTGATTTTTGACTTCTCCAAACGCGATTTTTTAGGTGGTGGCTCATCTGGGGCCTTCCATTCGGTACTTTGATGCTTAGTTTTGGGTTCATATTAAAAAAAACCCCACGTTTTATCACCAGTTACAATGCTTTAAAGGAAGTTCTCGTCTTTTCTTGCCTCTTTAAGGATGTCTTTCGAATGTTGAATCCAGAGCAATTTTTGGTCATCAGTTAATTTGTGCGGAACAAAACGTGCACAGACATTTCGTAAGCCCAAATGATCGGTTAAAATGCGATAAATCGATGTTTCGGAGATATTCAACTCCAATTCGTTTTCGGTATATATTTATATATATATATATATATATATATATATATATATATATATATATATATATATATATATATAAATATATATATATATATATATATATATATATATATATATATATGTATATATATACATATGTATATATAAATATATATATATATATATATATATATATATATATATATATGTATATAAATATATATATATACACATATATATACACATATATATATATATATATATATATATATATATATATATATATTTATATATATATATATATATATATATATAAATATATATATATATATATATATATATATATACATATATATATATATATATATATATATATATATATATATATATATATATATATATAGATATCTCTGTTTTCTTTGTAGCACTACAGCCCCTCTCGGGCCTTCGCTCAGAGATAGTTAGAGTATCTCATTTTCATGACCGTATTGATTTTTTTTCGGAAGCTCCCGTGTGCCTGCTCAGCTCTAATATGATCTGATTAAATCAGTACATATAACCACTAAGTGAACACTCATAGTCTGTCCGAAAAATCCCCGGAACTAAATCACGTTGCTCCCAAAGAGATTTGAACCTGGGACCTTCGGTTTATGCGTTCACTAGGCCCCAGACTATATATATATGTATATATATATATATATATATATATATATATATATATATTTATATATATGCATATATATATATATATATATATATATATATATATATATATATATATATATGTATATATATACATATATATATATATATATATATATATATATATATATATATATATGTATATATATATATATATATATATATATATATATATATATATATATTGTCGCGTGTTATTGGTTCGCGGCCAATAATTTTAATGTTCCGGGAAAGTGAAAACGCAATGTCTTATAATTTAAGTTAAAAGTGTTTATTTAATTAAATAAAATGCACAATAATCAGTTAACACTTTCACTAATTTTAATTGTCACTATTAAAAAAAATCTAACACTTGTCCATAAATTTACTATCGCAATTGTCTTCTAAATTACTTCACTATTATGAAACACACTTCCCACACACAATCGCAGTTCTTATCGCGGTCGAATGAATGATTCTCCCCATTCATTCAGCTCGCCTTTATATAGGGTCTCTACCTATTCACCCATTTCTCGCACATTGGCGAATGTTCTGCCGAGAGGTACCTGGTAGGTTCGAGCAAGTTCATGAATGGAGTGACGTCACTTGCAGATGTTGATCATGCTTGTTGGATTCTCGTGGGTTCGAGTAAATTCATTCGTTGACGTTCTTAATGATGATGAAAACAATTGCGACAGTAGCTCGCAGAATTATTTGTGCATGTAATTATTTGTACATGTAACACTGCCCCCACCTCAGTTCTTTTCGCCCCGAAAAGATGTGTCGCTATTTGTAGTCAATTCTCCCCGGGTGTAATATGGGGCAAGACGGTCCAGATGCACGATTTTCATTTTAGCTCTCGGCTTACGATGTTCCTGTATTCGGTATACGACGTCGTTGATTCGCTTTGTAACTCGGTATGGTCCCTCCCAATTATGTTGCAACTTTGGAGACATACCCTTTCGCCGTTGCGGGTTATAAGGCCACACCAAGTCATCTTGCTGGAAGCCAGTAGAATTGGCCTTTAGATCATACCTGGTCTTCATGCGGTCAGTAGCCGATTCGAGGTGTTTTCGCACTGTCCGATGTATCTGGTTCAACCGTTGTCTTAGATCACTTGCGTACTCCGAGACCGTTTGGGGTTTCTCAGGGGTTGTTCCGAACTTTATATCGGCTGGCAAACGAATAGTCTTTCCAAAAATGACTTTGGCTGGGGCTTGGCCCATCGATGCATGTTCAGCGGCTCTATACGCCATCAAAAACAGTGGGATATGTCGGTCCCAGTCCCTTTGGTTCTCGTCAACCATCTTGGCCAAGTGTTTATTGAGCGTGCCGTTGAAACGTTCGACCATTCCATCGGATTGGGGATGCAGCGGTGTTGTCCTCGATTTCCGTATTCCTAGCTGCTCGCAAATTTCGCTAAAAACTAGTGACTCAAAGTTTCGGCCTTGATCCGAATGTAGTTCACAAGGCACGCCGTACCTGCTGACCCAATTTAACACTAGCTGTTCGGCTACAGTAGTTGCTTCCTGGTTGGGAATGGGGTAGACCTCGGGCCACTTGCTGAAATAATCAGCTACAACCAGCGTGTATCGATTTCCCCATTCAGATTCAGGAAAGGGTCCAGCGATGTCAACAGCAATCCTTTCGAATGGCACGCCTACGTTATAGGTTTGCATTTGTCCTCTCAGTCGTCGCTTTGGGCCTTTGACGGAAGCGCAAATTGTGCATCTGCGGCACCAGTCCTCTACGTCTTCTCGAGCGTGGAGCCAGTAGAATCTTTCCCGCAATTTTGCTAAGGTTTTGTTAAGACCAAGATGGCCTCCCGAGGATCCTTCATGCATTTCCTTTACCACATCGTGGATTCGGCTTTTGGGTAGTATAGTTTGCATCCTATAGGAGCTGCCATCCGCCGTTTCCGCTTGAGTACGCCACCCTCCATCTGTAGGGAGTTCCATTGTGCCCAATAGCTTTTCAGGGTTGCGCCATGCATCGAAACGTCCTTCCACTCTGGTCGCCCAGTCGTCTCCTTCCATACGAGCAATGGTCCGATGTCTTCATCGGCTAGCTGGGCATTTCGAATCTCCTCCGATGACCAACCTTCATCGAATTCAGCCGTTATCAGTCGCAGATCAACGGGCGGTTCCTTTGTCTCAATCCGTCGGCAATGCTTGCAGTTAGCTGGACATGGGCGACGAGATAGGGCGTCAGCATTTCCATGCACTCCGCCCTTTCGATGAACAATTTCGTAGTCGTATGACTGCAATCTTTCGATCCATCTCGCAACTTGTCCCTCGGGGTTTTTGAAGTTAAGTAGCCATCTCAATGATGCATGGTCCGTTCGAAGAGCAAATTTCTGGCCATATAGGTACTTGTGTAACTGCTTGGTGGCCTCTATTATAGCCAATAGCTCCTCCTGGTCACACAGTAGTTCCTCTCACTTTTTGAAAGAACTCGACTGTAATACGAGAGGACTCTTTCTTCGTCATTGATCTGCTGGGAGAGTACAGCTCCAATACCGCCGTTACTTGCATCGGTGTCAACCACAAACATTTTTCCGGGTTTCGGATACGCCAGTATGGGTGATTCACATAGCTTTTCCTTCAGGGTCTCAAAGACTGTCTGTCATTGTTCATTCCAGACATACGGACGATTTTTCTCGGTTAGCTGATGAAGACACTTAGCTATTTTGGCAAAGTCTTTGACGAATCTTCGATAGTAGGTTGCCAGGCCCAGGAAACTTCGTAGTTGGCGCTTGTTGTTTGGTGTTGGCCAGCTTTTCACGGCTTCAATTTTCTCAGGGTCTGTTTTGACCCCTTCTGCTGATACGACATGTCCCAGGTATTTTACTTCAGCTGCGAAAAGGGTACACTTGTCGGGACTAAGTTTCAAATTTGCCAGTCGCAGTCGGGAGAAAACCTCTTCTAAGTTCCGCACATGCTCTTCGAACGTTCTCCCGATGACGATGATGTCATCTAGGTACACCAAGCAGGTTTTCCAGGTTAGACCACGTAGCACGTATTCCATCAAGCGTTCGAAAGTGGCTGGGGCATTGCAAAGCCCAAACGGCATCACCACAAATTGCCACAATCCGGTCCCAACTGAAAATGCGGTCTTCTCTCGGTCCTTCTTGTCAATTTCTACCTGCCAGTAGCCACTCTTGAGATCGAGTGTAGAAAACCATTTTGCGTCGGCTAAAGTGTCCATGATGTCATCGATGCGTTGGAGTGGGTAACTATCTTTCTTAGTGACGTCGTTAAGCTGCCTATAGTCGACACAAAAGCGAGTGCTACCATCCTTTTTCTTTACTAGAACTACAGGCGCGGCCCATGGACTGACAGAAGGTTCAATAATGCCTTGTTTTTCCATGTCCGAGATCAGCGCGCTCACTTCTCCTTGTTTGGCTATAGGGAGACGTCTTGGTGCTTGTCGAATCGGCTTAGCTCCCTGTGTGTCTATGACGTGAGTTACCAAACTCGTTCGGCCTTGGTCATCCGGGCTTGTTGAGAAGATGTCACTGTACTTGGTGACCAGATCAGAGGCTCGTTTGAATAGCTGCACCGGCAGTTTGACTTGCTTCAATATTGCAGACGTGGATTCCCTGGCTTTTTCTGTGTCTTGCCTCCTTTTCCAATGATGGTTGTGTGTAGCTTCCAAGGAGGTGATGGTGGAAACAGGCTGGCAGCTGCCGATGACATCTCCCGCTTTGATGCTCGTGGTTGAATCTGCGGTGTTAAGGACTCTAACCGGCACATATCCGTTCCTTAAAGATCTTACAAGGCTTCGTCCTACAATCAAACTGCGCAATGCGGACGTCTTCGTTGGCTCTATCAGGTAAGATCGGTGGTCTTCAGAATCACCATCAAGCTTGGCCCATACAATGCTTTCGGAAGAATTTGGTACATCAGTGTCAGTACATACCACTACATTCATCTTGGGGATTTGGACGCTGGGATCCTCCATCAGTACTTCGACATTCTGCCATTTCAAGACACGTTTTCCCAAGTCCAACGTGATTCCATGTAGTCGCAGAAAATCCATTCCGAGAATGCAGTCATCCATAATGTTCGCGACCAGAAAATTATGTCGGAACACAAGGTCTCCCAACTGTATCTGGAGGTTGACCTCTCCATGAACAGGTGCAGTTTCTCCCGTAGCTGTCCGTAGTGAGAAAATTCTGCCCTTGTGAAGTTGTTGCTGTCTAACTAGGTCTGGTCGGATAATCGATCGGGTTGCACCAGTGTCGATTGTTATGGTGCAGTGTTCTCCGTCAATTTGACCCGGAAGGCATAAGTCCGCTTCTCCACGATGTAGTCTTGACACGGTGATGGTGGTGCTGGGGACGTCGATCCTCCTAGCCAACCTCTGCCCCACGAAGTTGGCTCTTACATGTTTCCCGCTGATGAATGCCTCTGTCGCTGCATCATCTCGATGTTCTGGGTCGTAGGCTGGGTAAGCCAAAAGTGCTAGTCACTCAATGTCTTGGGCTAGCTGCTGTAGGGTCTCACCAGACTTCTGCACCTGATGCCTTAGCTGTGACCGATAAATCTGCTTTAGATGATCGTCTCCATAACGCATGTCGAGCGCATTCATTATAGCATTCGGGTTTGAGTGCAATTCATCGGGGATCGTCTGCAAAAGCTGGGCAGCTGGGCCTCTTAGAGCAAGAATCGGTGCAGTTGCTCGTTTCTGCTCGTTCCAGTGATTTGTCCTTGCGGCAGCTTCAAACTGAGTCTTGTAAATACTCCAGACCGTTTGCCCATCGAATATTGGTGCTTGCACATTTCTGGATGTGCTTTGCGCTGCGGTTACAAGCGGGGCTGGTGGGGCGGTTACTACGGCCTTTGCTGCTTCCAATTCTTTTTTCACTTTTTCCATCTCATGGTTCATTCTCTCTTCGACCTGGCTGATCTCATAGTTAATTTTCTCCTCAACCTGGCTGACCTTCTCCTCGACCTGGTAAACCTTTTCCTCGACGCATTTAATTTGATTGTTCAGGCTACCGAGCTCCACTTTTATTTCGGTTGACTGTTTTTGCACTTCCTTGATTACGATCGCTTGTTGGTCCAGCTTCACTGATTGTTCATTCAACTTCGCTGATTGTTCATTTAACTTCGCTGATTGTTCATCTAGCTTCGTAGTTAAGTTGGATGACTGTTGTCGCTGCTCTTGCTGCATCAGCATCAACATTTGCATCAGCGCATTTTCTGGTTCCTTTGGTTTTGGTGTGTCTACTTCTCTACCTTCTGCGCCTTTTTCCGCATCTGAGAGCTCACCCGAATCCAGATTCACGCCTTCCGACTCGATCGCGTCACGCAAGCGTGCAATCAGTATGGCCTTTGTACCTTGTGTGGCCAGATTCCGCTGTTCCAACTCCTCCTTGAGCTCCGATATGGTCAATTCATTAATTTTTAAGTTTAAGCTTCGTGGCATTTTTAATGTTTTTTTTTAAATTTTACTATTGTGCACTATAAAAATGTTCAAATTTTCACTTTCAAAATTTTTCTTTCGCACTTCTTGACACCACTGTCGCGTGTTATTGGTTCGCAACCAATAATTTTAATGTTCCGGGAAAGTGAAAACGCAATGTCTTTTAATTTAAGTTAAAAGTGTTTATTTAATTAAATAAAATGCACAATAATCAGTTAACACTTTCACTAATTTTAATTGTCACTATTAAAAAAAATCTAACACTTGTCCATAAATTTACTATCGCAATTGTCTTCTAAATTACTTCACTATTACGAAACACACTTCCCACACACAATCGCAGTTCTTATCGCGGTCGAATGAATGATTCTCCCCATTCATTCAGCTCGCCTTTATATAGGGTCTCTACCTATTCACCCATTTCTCGCACATTGGCGAATGTTCTACCGAGAGGTACCTGGTAGGTTCGAACAAGTTCATGAATGGAGTGACGTCACTTGCAGATGTTGATCATGCTTGTTGGATTCTCGTGGGTTCGAGTAAATTCATTCGTTGACGTTCTTAATGATGATGAAAACGATTGCGACAGTAGCTCGCAGAATTATTTGTACATGTAATTATTTGTACATGTAACAATATATATATATATATATATATATATATATATATATATATATATATATATATATATATATATATATATATATATATATATATATGTATATGGTATTCAACAGTTCGACTATTGTAATATTTCTGATATTTTTTATTTCTTGCTCTTGTTTAACATGATACATATAGCTATCGTTTTTAAGCGTTTGGTTTTTCATGCCATGGTCAATTCTACAATATTTTTAGCACGTGCTAAAATAGAATGTATCGTACGGAATGCCAATTTACGCTGCAATTTTGCCAATGGTTAATATTCTTCTTATAGTTTTATGGTTATTTGAGTATATCTTTGCAGCGAATAATCCTATAATGCGCTAATATAGAGGACTTTCCATCAAGGACATAAAAGATTGATTGTGAGACGTGCTGTGTGGCTAGTGGCGCTGTTTTGTTGAAACCACATATCATTGATGTCAAGTTCATCCAAGTCTGGCCACAAATAATCTTCCAACATAACACGATAGCGCTCGCCATTGACAGTAACATGACGTCGTTTTCATCCACAAAAAGAACACAGCCCAATCACACCTCCGACATGAGAACCAAACAGTAATTTTTTTGCAGATGCAGCGGTGTCTCAAGAACCAAATGTGGGTTTCTTGCTGACTAATCTTTCATATTTTGCTTATTAACAAGCCATTGAACCAGAAATGTGCTTCACCGCTGAAGATGATTTGTCGATGAAACCGACTCAGAATTTCTGTAGTAACTTTTAATAATTTTCAAACGTTGTTGGTTCGTAAACTTGACCATGATAAAAATTTTGAATTTAGCTAACGGTCTGACAGTAACAGTTCATTAAAAAAAATTAGAGTTGCCTTCATATAAAGATATGAAATCGTTATGTGCCTAATAAAAAATCCTATAATAATCAAAGTGGTAGCTATATTCTCGCACTGTTCAAATATACCCTATATGTTAGTATAGGAGCATGGATTTATAAAATATGATAAATGTAGCCTACTCAATGCAATACGAGTAAGTCAATAGGAACAATGTTTCAACTCACGGGGTAAGTTCACAGTTTTCTACGTACAAATATGCCTGTAAAATCTGAAATACTGTCAAAATCCTTACGAAAATTTAATTGTGTATTTTTGAACCACCGGAATCTAGATCTCTAAATAAGTTTCACTTCCGACGCGTGAACTGAGTTGCACATGTTCTGTTTGTGTTCAAAAGACATTTACAAGAATCAAGATAATATAAAATAAAAATTGCCGTGCATGCGTATGTACTTATGCACCATGAGTATGCTCTTATGTACTATGCACACCTCAAGCCTTCTTTGATTATTCAAAAATTAGTTAAATAAAATAACACCATTCCAATTTTCTTAACGGATAACTTTTACGCTAAGGTACGTATATTTTTTATTTTCTGGCATCATAAAACTTCAAATTGATCTAACCAAAATTATTTCATTTGTAGTAAAATTGTAAAAGGATTTCCTTTAACGTCGTAGATTAGTAGAATATACATATAATCGCTTTAACACTATGTGCTCTACTATTTGTTGCCCGATTAAATGTTTCGGCTTTTGCCATCATGGAATTAATTTTACATAAACATTAAATATAAATCAAACTGCTTATTTATGCAACTGAATGCGGTCGAAAGCATGAAAAACGAGCTCAAACATTGTAATCAGATTGTATTATCTTAAAATTTAATAGAGCAAGTGCTTATCGCTTTAGCGAGCGTACGTTAAATCCGGCAAAAAAGGACAAGATAATGCTTTGGAAACTTGCTGAGTACTCGTATTATTTATGTCGCAAGCAAACATCGCCAAGCTACCGTATATGAGATACTCCTTTTTATGCACGACATAATCTATAAGAGCGCGGCAAAGAGGGTATAAATATTAATAAAAGACAGGCTCACAAAAGATATAATCAGAAAGTAGACTATGACGTGCGCTTCGCCAAAGGTGGCAATGTGATACGTTGGGAAAGCCTGAAGTAAAGTAAGAGGAAGGAATTTAAATATGTATATTAAATGAAAACCACTTCACGACATAAATCTTTGTTTTAAAAAAGAATTTTCCACGAAAGCGTTAGACTCAGGACAAAGAAGAGCATACACACTTGCGTTTATATAAGGGTCTACATCATCAGCGATGAAAATTTACCAAGTAAAATATTCTAACCTCTACGATATACTTTCAAAATTTCCAAGAAACTGAAGTCAAGTTTTGAGTTTTCTCTGTACATCTTCAAGACGTAGTGTTGCTTATGAAGCGTTGGCACTACATATATTGTTGGTTAGCGGGATAGGATTACGGAATGACAAACGGCAGATGTGTTCTATGAAGATTAATAAAGTATACCAACTGGTAGGAAATTTTCGAAAAAAACGTACAATATGAAATGGTGAGCATTCTACTATTTAGCGCATCTGTTTTAGAGTATATCTTCTTAGTGCATATCATCATCACAAAACATTATATAACGTTGCACTTTTGTACAGTCACTTGGCTTAGCGATTGTTTTCAAGGTCAATTTTCAGCATCATAAGACTTCTATGCAGACGTTGGCTTCCCATTGTCTTTAATGCAAAAATTTAAAGCTAATCAAATTAAGAGGCACATGAGAAAATCGGAGCGCTTGAAATACCTACTTATGACAGACGAGAATACCCACTTATTGCAGAGAGAATTCAGAAGATGTAAACATAAAAATTAAAAAACTAAAATCTATAAGTCGGGCAGCAGATTCAGAGTTAAAGCATTTTTTTTACTTAAAGTATTTGTGGTATTTTGTTTATTTGATGTCCACAGGTGAATTCTCTTTTTTTCTTGAAAATCCGTTGGGCCTTGCTTTAATGTGTGGACAGACGCGTTTTAACTCCTTTGAGTCACCTTCAGTGTTCACTGCTCACTGAAAATGACTCAAGGGAGTCAAAACACGTCTGCTCATACAACAAAGCAAGGCCCAGTAATGATAAATAGAAATACTTAACTAATGACTCAGATACTACTTTTTGCATTTTCAAAACTAAAACAACTCAAAAATTATTTTTTTTTTAAAGCAGCTCAACGAATAAAAATTCAGAACTAAATATTGAGTTGTTCGATAATTTATGTCGTTTGGTTTCATGTTTTTCAAAGTAAATTTATTTATATTGACAACAAACATTAATCAATGATATATTGACAATTTTGTTGCATAACCTTTTGCCATATTTCGGTATGTTAAAAAATTCTACGTTCGAAGAAGCCTCAGTCCAACTCATTTTTAATAGCCTGATCGGAGTCGAAAACTTTACCATTCAAATGCGTTTAATGAGAGTGAAGCAAATCATAGTCTGGTGGTGCTGAGTCAAGACTATGGGGTGGATGTAGCATGAGTTAGGGAATTCAATCCCGGGATCTCTAATCCCGGGATCTCTAATCCCGGGATCCTGGAATCCCGACCATTTTACAGGCTTAGAAATTTCGGGATTTTATTTAGTTAAACCCGGGACTTACGGGATTGAGTAATCATTTTTGAACTTTTTATAAATACGTTGCTTGAAATGAGCTCCTCCGCTTTCACCGACAATTTGCCCACTCTTTTGTTTTTATTTGTTTAACTTATTTAGTTTTTCTCAGAAAATTCGACTAGTTTTTATGCGGTGACGATTACGCAAGTTCACGCTGTCCAAACAGATTCGACTAGTTTATGTGTTGCCTGACAATTGAGCAGATAATGTGGAAAAGTACAAAAAGGAAGTTCCTTTTAAACGTTAACATTGCTGTTGGTAGGAATTCTTTTCAAATACGATTTTGTCTCTTTTGCGTTTCGCATTTATTTCCCCAGTCAATTCGACTAGTTTTTGAGTGCAGTGATAATTGGACAGATTCACGCTTTTTAAAACGTTAACATTATTGTTGGTAGAATCTCTTTCATTAGAATATTTAGAGTGAAACAAACAGACGTTGATTTTTTTCTTTTTACTTACAGCAATTGATTTTTAAGTTTTATAGTCGCCAATGAGATATGTTTGTTTGTTTCAAGATAGCATAAAGGGAGTAACATGTCCACAAAAAGTGTCTATATTGAGCATAAAAAGGATAGCGATGCTTCTTCTATATGGAGTCATTTTTAGATTGCCAAAGAGGGAAATACAGCGCAATTTAAGCGTTGCCTAGTAGTTTTGAAAATACTTGGATGATCTACAAAAGGATTACATACCCATCTCCAAGTGAAACATTCATTGACATTAAGCTCGACAATATCGTCTATATCAAATGCTCATAACGTCGAAAAACTACCTTTGAAAGGAAAAAGCAATTCGATCGTAGACTATTTTTGTAACACTGATATTCTCGACAATGTTTTAGCTCGGATGACTGCTTTAGACGGCTTTTCTATGAGTGCATATGTGACGTCAAATGATTCAAAAACTTTGATCCTATTCAGATTTACCAAGATCTGCTGCAACAATTCGCAATTGCGTGGTAGCCTACAGCTATAAAATTAAAGCGCAAAAAATTAATTCATTCATGTAATACAGCCTGGTACTTAGGACTGGTTCACATAAATGAATCATTAACAGATGAAGCATCCATGCGAATATGAAAGGAGCGCCTTTCTGAGCCACATATTTCTCTTGATTCTGATATTGTTGTAATATTAACCGATGGTGCAAACGTCATGCTTAAGATTGGAAAGCTTGTGAAAGCAGAGCACCAAATTTTCCCTGCACATGGGATTCATTTAGCCGCTTGCGATTTGTTGTAAAAAAATATAGATTCAATTATGAGCTTATCTTTGAACGTGGATGCAGATGATGATGACGAAGATCTTAGATCAAGTTCAATTATCAAATCAAGCCATTTTCGAGATTTGACGAACGATCGCAATATTAAAAACGTGGTTAAAAAAGTTTGTCAAACAGCTGCTCTGTTCAAAAGATCAAAGTCAAAGTCAAAAGCGCTTTATTTAATACCAAACTTTATAAATTTTTAAAAGAAAACAAAGCAATTTCAAAACAACAAAACTATGGTACTTAATGGCCCGAATGGCTCTCTAAATTTGTACGTTATCAGTTAAACACATTTAATGAAAGAAACCCCAGCAAATTTAAATTAATTAAGATTATTGCATATTTTTTGATTCAATTGGAAAAAGGAGAAAAAACTAACCAGCATAATTCAAAAATTACTTATATTACTAACACAGCAGTGAACTTATATCCTATACCTAATATGTTACACCCTAATTGTAAACAAGATCCATCCAAAAAAAAAGTTACCTTATATTGAAACCTATACCTAATTTATAATATACAACATATAATAATTTATAAAAAACAACAAACTAGATATAGCAAAAATGAGATGAAACTAAAAAACTAAGTACCGAGAAAAAAAAAACAACACAAAAATAGAAAATAAACACGAATAATTTAGACATTGTCATTCAGCCACCAATACATAGATTGCTCCATCTCAGCTTGACCAGCCTCAACGAATCTAGCAAATGAGTATCTCCATTGGAATTGTTGGTCTCGTGAACTCAGACTCGGAGGATATTTTATCTTCTTATCGGTGGCCCGTCTATATATGTGATATGTGATTGGGACGTCGTCAGAATCAAAAACATATCGATTCATGTCCAAATACACGAATGCTTCTGGAGGAACGAAGCCAGTAGTGAGGCAAGTCACAATATACCCGTCTGTAGGGTGGAACGGCTGTGAAATCCAAGGGTTTTCACTCACAGTTACAGATCTTGCGATATGATTCCGAACAAGTTTCAATATGAAGATATCGACTCTTATCACTTGAAAGGTTTGATAAATTTTTCTATTCGATATATAGTGCTTCCAATCCTTCTCAGGCTTTCTGTACAAACCAGTACATGCACGAAGACATTTTCTTTCAAAAACTCTAAATCTTTCCATTGTACTAGCACTCTGGTTGTACCAGATCTGGCACCCGTATGTCAAAACTGGTCTAACAAGGGTCTTGTAAGAAATAACTTTGACTTTTTGATCAATGTATCTGGAATGAAAGAGTCGCCGAAGAGCCATGACTACTTTAAGTGCTTTACTGAGCATGATTTTGACATGTTCAGTATAGTACAGATACTGATCGAGATGAACACCGAGGTATCGAACACAGGATTTATGTGGAACCCATTCTGAACCACCCTCACCAGCCATAATGTGGAAATCCTTCCAATTACGTATCAGGTCTTGACTGGCCCCCTGCAGCGTTGTCCGAAACAAAATTGTTTCGCACTTCTGCACATTGATCTTCATTCGCCAATTGTCGGTGTAGAGCTGCACATCATTAAACATTTTTTGAAGATTGCTCTGAACTATTACAGCTTTTCCGTCTGCCGTATAGATGATCAGATCATCAGCAAACGCTACCAATGATCGCGTTGGCAAGACGTTAAAACCAAAGCTGTTCAATAGCTTATGAACGAATATTGAGAAATGCAGGGGCGCAGTAACTGTTCCCTGCTGTAGACCATTCAAAACCGTGAATTCACGCATTGTTGTCAGATTTCCATCAGTTACAACAAACAATTTCCCGTATAACATATTGCACATTATGGCGACAAGGTGTCTGGGGAACCTGTCCTGAAGAAGTTTGAAAACTAGTCCATCTAACCACACCGTATCGAAGGCTTTCTCCATATCAATGAGACATGCTCCAACACATTCTTTGTTGTTTAGTTTCCAACAGATTTCTGAGGTTACTTTCGTTATTGCATGTATGGTCAAATGCCTGGCACGAAAACCAAGTTGGCAATTCGGCATCAACTCATATTTCTCAATGTGGGCGTTTAATGCTCTGTTGAGTATCACTTCAAACACCTTGCTAATGTTAGGCAGCAAGCTGATTGCGCCATAGCTTTTAGAGCATGAAGATTCTTTTCCTCTCTTCAGGATTGTAAATACCTTAGCTATTTTCCACTCATTTGGGAAATATGAATTACTCAAAATGTTGTTGAACAATATGCAATAATTCCTAATAGCAACCTCAGGCAAATATCGGAGAACTACATTTGGAATACCGTCAGTACCACTTGATTTTTTGTTGTTTATCCTGCGAAATATAAAACACAAGTCTTCATAGCTGACAAAATAATCAATAAGATTCAAGCCCGGTATGAGGTCAGATGTTAATGTTTCATTGAAATGATATTATATATATATTTATATTTATCTCTGAATACATAGCAGAACCTCTATCATACATTTTCAACTTATGCGTTGAAGTCTCTGTGTGGCCAGATGTGTTAAAAAAAGCTGAAGTAGTCCCGATTTTTAAATCTAATGATAAAAGCAAGGCAAAAAACTATAGGCCGATATCTTTAATTTCCAATGTTTCAAAGATATTTGAAGAACTTATATATGAGAGGATCTTCAAGGTTTTGAAGAAGCACAAAATATTGTCTAACAAACAATTTGGTTTTATTAAAGGACTGGGAACTAAAGATGCTTTAGCTTACATTACAAATGTATCGTATAATTGTTTAGACAAAAATAAACCAGTTATTGTAACTTTTCTTGTTGTAGCTAAGGCTTTTGATACTATAAATCATGAATTATTATTAGATAAAATGTATTGCTATGGGATACGAGGTAGTGCACTGAAATTATTAACAAGTTATCTCACAAATAGACAACAAAGAGTAAAATTAAACAATGTATTAAGTGACTACAAAGAAATTAAAACTGGAGTGCCGCAGGGTACCATATTAGGTCCACTACTTTTTATCCTATATGTCAATGATCTACTTACTGAAAAAACCGAGAATGATATAGTATCATATGCTGATGATACAGCTGTAATAACTGAAGGTAAAACGTGGGAAGAAGCCAAAAATAAAATGAATGAGTTTCTCACTATGATAGATACATGGCTCGTAGCAAATAAGCTTACTTTAAATGTTGATAAATCAGTCTATATTGTTTTTGGGAATTACTGTGATAGTGTACCTACTGATATGGAAATAAAAATCAATGGAAAATTACTTAATAGAGTAGAAAATTGTAAATATTTAGGAGTTATAATTGACTTCAATTTAAAGTGGAATAGGCATATTGAACATATAATCAATAAAACTAAATATCTGATTTTTGTATTTTACAAATTATCTAAATTTATGGATAGCAAAACACTTATGTTGATTTATTATGCTCTCTTCCAAAGTATCATAAGCTATGGAATAATTGCTTGGGGTGGAGCATATTCCAATTATAGAAATTTGTTGCAACGACTTCAGAATAAGTTATTAAAAATCATAAACAAACATAACTTTGAGATAAACCCTATTCCACTAAATTTGGAAAAATTATTTTGTTTAGAAGCTGTTGTATATTATTATAATGAGCTTAAAAATGTCTATGAAATGTCAAATAGTAGAACTAGATACAAAAGTATTTTATTACCAAAAATTTATAAAACTGTTAGCAATAAAAACAGTTACATTGTCGCAATAAAGCTATTTAATAACTTACCAAATGAATTGAAGGTTTTAAGTGGAAAATCAAATAATAAGCATAGAAAGAGTAAAAAAAGATCTTGGATTGTAGAAAATATTTAATTACACAAAAGTATTATTCATGCCGATAATATTATTATATTTCTGATTTTTTTTGATTAAAAATAATGCAAAGTTTAATTTCCTTTTATTTTTTGTAATTTATAGTTTATAAGACTAGCATGTAAGATACCAGTTCCTACATACAGATGTCTTCATATCTCTGTAGGATTTACTGAAGTATTTTGTAATACATTATGTAAATTTTTTACTGGTTTGAATAAAATAAAAAATAAAATAAATAAAATGAAGAATTGATTGGCCGCTCAGGATTGATTTGAAGTCGGAAACTTTTGCTTCATCGATCCCATTCCCTCTCTCTGGGTTTGGTAGATGAACCAATTCAAAATGTGTTCTGATCAGGGCAAGTTTCTGCAATCCATCATATAAAATCCTGTTTCTATTTCTATCCGGAGTCGTACTATCAATTTCGATACCAGCCCTATCTAGAAGATTTATCTCATAACTAGTGACTTCAAGATTCGATACCTTCACTCGTGACTTCTTGCGGAATATGCTATTCACTTTCGCGAAAACGCCATCTGGGTCCTGTGGGCTAATACCCTTCAGTTTTTCCGCCCATTGATTGCTGACCTCACTCCTGAAGTACGAACGAATTAAGTTCCGGACATTCTTCAGGTGTAATTTCAACAAGGCCAACGAGGGATGGTTTTAGTCCAAAAATCGTCGATAAATATTGTTGACGTGTGTGAGAAGAAGGCTTTTCAATCTTTTCAACCTTGCGATGGTTGGTGTTTCATATTCTTCCATATTGTTTCAATGTTTAACCTTGGGAACTACTTTCTTAATCGTTTCCAACGTCAGCTTCTCTAATTTCGACAAATAGAGATCTATTTCATCGTTAGTTAGATTCCTGTCATTAGGAACCATTGAGCAAGAGTTGCCATCATCAGAAGGAGGACATTGCTTCTAGTACTCCTGATTAAACTTCTTTTGAAACTTTCCCCAGTCTGTTTTTAGGGTTTTGTAAAATAATTTTACAAAACCCTTCTAAAATCGCGTCCTGTCTGTCCGTCTGTCCGTCTGTCTGTCCGTCCGTCCGTCCGTCCGTCCGTGTGTCACAGCAGTTTTTCTCGGAAACTACTTAAGCTAGAAACATCAAATTTTGTACGTAGGTGTAAAGTGGTGATCTCTTCAAAGTTCAACTACAACAAAATTTTTGTAAGGTATTTAAGGGGGGTCTCCCCATATAGGAGAGTGACCCCCCGAAAAAAAATTTCATTGAAGGTAGCCGATATGGGTATCAAATGAAAGGTCTTGATGATAACTTTTCAAAACAGGTCTTAGTTTGGCAAAGTTTGCCTCGAGGGGCGCACAGGGAGGGGAAATACACGAAAAATTTGTGTCCCCCCCCCTCGCGATTGGACACCTGTGATCCGAAAAATCTGAAAAAAATCAGGAATGTAGGTCTTGGTGAGTACAACAACAACAAATGCATGAGAAGTCACAATTCACTCAACTTTGTTAGTAATAGTATGATTTATCGATTTTATGTTTTCTTGAATAAAATCTTAACGGTACCCTTAAATTCAATGAAATTCAGTACACAGATGTTAATTTATAAGATTGATCTATCCTGAAAGTTTCATAAAGATTGAATTATAATTTCCTGTATTACTATGGAACAATATGCGCTGCATTTATTACTATGGCAACATATGGCTATGGAACAAAATGCGCTTTTTACCGACATAGACACTACAGTTTTGCTAAGATTTGCATGAAAATTTCAGGAATGATAGGTGTCATGTATGTCTTTGAGAATCGGTTCAGCTAGTGGTATCGGTAATCGTAAAACCAAATAGTGGCTGTTTTCAATGCGAAGATTGAATAATTTTGAGTTATTTTTCCCAATTTCAATGTTTAAGGTGCATGCTTTGAACACTTGATTCAATTTAATGAATGACTGAAAATGAGTACCTACAATTGATGCTCATAAGTGAAACAAGTCAAGGAGGCGGGAGAGAGCTCCTAGCAAAAGGGTTTTGTAACCATTCTAGGATTCGAACAAATTGTGTTTCCTCCCTCGCGGATGGACATCTGAAATAATTATCAAGGAAGATATTTATGAGTATAACAAAAACAAAAACCTCAGAAGTCAAAATTCGTTCAACTTTGTTAAAAATAGTATGATTTTCGTATTTCCTATTTCCTCCAATAAAATCGTCTTTGACATGTTTCTTGATTTGATTCGATCTGGTGACTGCATTTTGTAAATTGAATACAAAACCCTTCTGACATGAGCGTAGGTCTGTTTACCCAACTTGTTTTGAAATCCAATCGATGGTTTTCATGTTGAGCTGGAATGAGGAAGACATCATTCCATTGATGATTGATTTCCATTACGATTGCGTTTTGGTCGCCATTGTAAGGAAGCCCCTGCAGTTTCCATTGAGGACTATTAAAGCTGAATTTTAGTCTTGCATGAGCAATGCAAAGGTCCAAATATGAGTTTATCCTAGGGTATGTTGGGAACTCCGACCCATATAGGTTGCACCTGTATTCAATTTGGTTCTCTGTTATCCATGATTTCAGGAATACACCTCTTGGATTATTGGTGGCGTTAAGCCATGATGTATGCTTGGCATTCAGTTTACCGGCAAAAATATAAAAATTATGCAGTCTGTTCAATTTGAGCATTTCAAACTAGGAATTGAGTTCCTCCTTGAACTTGAGAACATTTTGACCAGTTGCATAGGCAGAGATAACAAAGAAGTTATCCCCACCTGGCAGTGAGGTTTTGATAATGGACACTTCAAGAAACTCAAAGTTTTTGAATTCAACTTTTTCAATATTTTGCAAAAAATAGGGTCTTCTAACCAATATCCCGGTGCCACCTCCCCCATCACTTATTACCCAATCGTTTCTTACGAATGCGAAATCTACGAATTCTATGGAATGCCATGAATTGAGATGGGTTTCAGTGAGAAGTATGATGTCAGGCTTTTGCTTAACAATAAACTCAAGGAGATAATCACGTCGATGTATAGCAATGATAGATTTGACGTTGATCGATATGAGGCGAAGCCTATCCATGGTAATATGACTGGATGACAAGTTATTATTAGGCATTTGAAAGACCTAGACGCTGAAAAGCAAAGTTAATTTTTGAATCTTGTTTGTCGATTCTCTCCGATAAAAAATTAAGTTGCTGGTAAATTTTTAGAAGCAGCTCCTTATTGCCACTTACATTATTTACATAATTTCCAGCATTTTCTGCTGGTCCTCTAGCGGCGAGTGCATATGATACTCCGGGCTTGACGAAGTTGGAAGGTATGATATTACGGTGTACTTGTGTTTGCTTTGGAGCAAATTTAACTTTTGCATTTTGATATTGGGAGCATCCTCGATATGATGCTGGGTGACCAAAAATACCGCAGTATATTTTTTCTTTAGGCTCCGGCTGAGCCAATTTGCACTCACCGCGAGCATGAACGTCTTTGCATTTAACGCACCGATAGTGCATGACACAATTGGCAGCTGAATGTCCAAATCTTTGACACCGGTAACACTGGTTGACTTCTCTTTTCTGGAGGCGTTCCCACCTCACCACTCTGAAATTCAAGTACCTTATTTGTTGAAGGGCACTTGGACTGCTCGTATTTGCAATTTGTACCAGGTAAAGTGGTAAATTCTTCCTTTCCATGGTCGACCTTCTTGTCGCAAAGGCTTTAACTGAAAAAATCAATATCTGGTGCAGCTTCTTTGAGCACCTGAAGAAGATCGACCGTATCCTCTATGCAGTCCAAACCCTTCAACAAGAAGGTCTGATTCTTTTCACTTTTTGGGGTACAGGTGAAGTGTGGAACCTCCCCAGAATTCAGCGCATGTTTGGCTGACTTGAAATCAACCAGTGATTTGATTTCGAAATTAGCCAGTTTATTTTCAGCTGCCAATAGCCAAACCATATCTTTCCCGCTTTGTCCGAACACTTGATTGGCGGAACTTTTTCTGTCTTGTTGGAAGCTTTTTCAGAGGAACCAGCAGAACTGCGGGCTGGTTTTTTCTCCTTATTTTTGTTCTTTAAATATTGCATAAAATTGAAGTCTCTATCTTGATTTGAATTACCTTCTATGTTTTCTTCAATTTCCATATCTTCGGTTAATCCCTCCAGCGCTGCAAAATAGTTTTGGCTCTCGTTGGTGCCACCAGCACTTAGAACTTCTTCTGGAATTGTTTGCTTTCCATTTTTCTTCGGCTTTGTTAACTGTTGCCATTGATTTTGCGGCTGCGTCTTTTGAGGCTTCATCCCTTTCTTGAAGAGATCCTTGAGGGACTGTATCTCTAGCCTTAGTTCATCATTTTCCTTTTTCCAATTTGGCCATTTGTTGATTGTCCGCTATTATTTGCAGTTGGCACCCTCCATCTGCGGAGTTTTCTTCGTTATGTTTTCTCTTGGTGATTATCGCCAGTTTCGTATTCTTCGTGTCCCCAGGTTGCCCCAACGGTGGGAAGCCGTCGGGCTCCTCCATACCAGCGGCGAAGTTTTCTTTGGTAATTTGTTTTTCGTTACCAATCGAAGTAAAAAATATTCAATAGAAATTTCCTGAGTCGATTACTTCGACAATATAAGTTTTTCTCGGTAAAAATTAGCTTCGGACTAACGTTTTTTAAAAAAATTAATTTAATTTTTGAAAATTTTTGACAGGAGCGATTTAAAAGACGTCTATACGCAAAGACTACTACGATCTATCACTGTTCAAAAGATCACCTATGAAGAATGATACAATTCTTTTGTAAAATTATTTTACAAAACCCTAAAAACAGATAATTTCATTATTTGAAAGGTTGAATACCCCTTTTTTAGGGTTTTGTAAAATAATTTTACAAAACCCTACTAGTTTCGCGACCAGTCTGTCCGTCTGTCCGTCTGTCCGTCCGTCCGTCCGTCCGTCCGTCCGTGTGTCACAGCAGTTTTTCTCGGAAACTACTTGAGCTAGGAACATCAAATTTCGTGTGTAGATGTAAAGTGGTGATCTCTTCAAAGTTCAACTACAAAAAATTTTTATAAGGTATTTAAGGGGGGTCTCCCCATATAGGAGAGTGACCCCCCGAAAAAAAAATTTCATTGAAGGTAGCCGATATGGGTATCAAATGAAAGGTCTTGATGAGAACTTTTCAAAACAGGTCTTAGTTTGGCAAAGTTTTCTTCAATGGGCGCACAGGGAGGGGAAATACATGGAAAATTTGTGTCCCCCCCCCTCGCGATTGGACACCTGTGATCCGAAAAATCTGAAAAAAATCAGGAATGTAGGCCTTGGTGAGTACAACAACAACAAATACGTCATGATTTATCGATTTTATGTTTTCTTGAATAAAATCTTAACGCTACCCTTAAATTCAATGAAATTCCGTACGTAGATGCCTATTCATAAGATTGATCTACCCTGAACGTTTCATAAAGATTGAATCATATTTAGCGATGTTATAGCGGTTTGAATTTTCCTGTATTACTATGGAACAATATGCGCTGCATTTATTACTATGGCAACATATGGCTATGGAACAACATGCACTTTTTACCGACTCAGACACTACAGTTTTGCTAGGATTTGCATGAAAATTTCAGGAATGATAGGTGTCATGTATATCTTTGAGAATCGGTTCAGCTAGTGGTATCAGTAATCGTAAAACAAAATAGTGGCTGTTTTAAATGCGAAGATTGAATAATTTTGAGTTATTTTTCCCAACTTCAACTTTTAAGGTGCATGCTTTGAACACTTGATTCAATTGAATGAATGACTGAAGATGAGTACCTACAATTAATGCTCATAAGTGAAACAAGTCAATGAGGCGGGAGAGAGCTCCTAGCAAAAGGGTTTTGTAACCATTCTAAAATTCGAAAAATTGGCCATTCATCGATGATAACAGTACAAGAGACTGGCCCCTGAAAAAAAATTCATCAAACGTAGCCGATATGCGTATGAAATAAAAGTTTTCATGGGAGCTTTTCAAAACAGTTGTTAAACTGTCAGTTTTTACTTCAGTGGGGGCACAGGGGGGAAATACATGAAAAATGTGTTTCCTCCGTCGCGGATGGACATCTGAAATAATTATCAAGGGAGATATTTATGAGTATAACAATACCAAAAACCTTAGAAGTCGAAATTCGTTCAATTTTGTTAATAATAGTATGATCTTCGTATTTCATATTTTCTCCAATAAAATCGTCTTTGAAATGTTTCTTGATTTGATTCGATCTGGTGACTGCGTTTTGTATATTGAATACAAAACCCTTCTGACATGAGCGTAGGTCTGTTTACCCAACTTGTTGTGTATATAGTGAATAAAATTATCGTAATACGCCAATAGAATCGACATCTTGCAGTATGGTGACTTTAACATTTAAAAAATAAGCTTCAGCTGGAAATTAACAAAAGTATAAAAACATTAACTCCTGAGGGTTGAAAGAAACTGACTTTTCAAAATTGATCAAGCAAGGAATGGGTCTTTTTGAAGCAATTAAAACTCGAGGCTACAATTTATAAATATTTGTTGACAATACCTCCGACTTCCATCGAGGCGAAAAGCGCTTTCTCAGCGTCTATTTATATGTGCAACAAATTGAGAGCTAGCAAATAAGATGTAAAAGGTTTACACCTTAGATTTACCTCGTTAATTTAATAATATTAATCGTGATACTGGAACATACTTTGTTTATTACAGACGAAAATTTAATAAGTTGATTTTAGAATGTCAAACATTAATGTATTTATGAGAAAAAGTAATGGATTAACTGAAGTTGAAGCCGAATTTTGTAAAATTCAGTGACAAAGTATTATATCTGAAAGCTTTATTTAATGATAACAGTTGATGTAAGTAGAAAAATGATAATTTTATTTAGGACATCTAAAATTAGTTGAGTTGTTTTTCAATTGCGAGCTTTAAGTTTTTATGTAAATAAGTTGTTCGTTTGTTGTAAGTTATTTCTGTTGATTTGTTTTGTATTGAATTTTTCTGCATTTGTGATGATTACGTAAACATAAGACAATGAAAAAAGTTGATTTTTGAAGAACACTCAGACTTTTATTCCTTTTTGAATTTCCCGGTATTATTTTGGGGCCCCGGAACTATCTAGAGACAATCCCAAAATCCCGGGATTGGAAAAAAGGATCGGGATTGAATTCCTTAAGCATGAGCTCTCAATTTAGCTCTATTAATTTTTGACGGGTTATCAAAGAGGTGTGAGGTCAGTTATTATCATGATGGAATATCACGCCTTTGCGATTGGCTGGTTTAGGGTGTTTCATTCAATTTCGATAGTTGACGATAGTAGAGATTTGAATCAATAGTTTTGTTTCTTGGAAGCAGCTCAAAGCTTTGGATGCTGATTGTGGTTGCTCATCTTGCTTGGTCCATGATCATTTTTGAGCTACGCTATCGTAAATAATTCATTTTTCATCACCCGTCACGATTCTTTTTTGAAATGGGTCGATTTGGCTTGGGTACTGCTTGTCTGGTAATTACTCTTCTCTCCCTCCTCTCGTTAGAAGAGGGATCCCCTAGCTTGAAGGCGCCGCACGATCGACACGTATTAGCATTTTATTGTAGTGGTTTCAAATTAAGGTCAATAAATTGGACTAAAATATATCGGTACAGAATTCTAATCCTTTGAAGTACTCTATATATATTAACGATGACAAAAATGATAAGTATCTTAAATTTTCTCCATAAAAGATACAATTCAGTCAATCTTTTCTACCGGAAATAACCAATAGATTAATTCTTAATGCAGTATAAATACAATTGAAAATGATTTAGAGACATTTCATTGTAATAAATTTCATGATGCTTTTCTCTTCCGCATTCATTCTTCGCCTACTGATGAAGTTTTTAAAAGATCCTGCTTACATCCTTAGACGTAAGCGTTACACATAGGATTTTGAAAATTCCCCGTAGAAATGTTAAGAATTGAGTGATTGCAAATTATAGAGTCATTCACCGTTTGAAAATTGATTCGTTACTTTCTAGTTAATGCATATTAGGTTCGTACATTATATGCTCAGAAATATAAAATTAGTGATTTCCATTCTGAAGACCGACAAGAACCGCTACCTTAAGACTATAACAGATCTTAACTTTAAAGGTGAACTTTAAAGATGAACATGAAAACGACAATGATGGGTGACGAATGAACGTGATTGAGTGATACGGTTAAGAAGGGTCTTTTTAAGGAAATTTCTTGTGATTGATTGCGGATATCTAGCATTACTATAGAAGTCGAGCCAACTAGTAGCCTATGCGGATGACATCAACATTTTGTCACGGTCATTAACAACTGCCAAAGAACTCTTCGAAGCGACAGCGAAGCAACACTAGTAGGGCTACAAATCAGTGAAAATATAACAGAGCTCATGACGCAGTTGAAGAAAAATACCTGAAGTACACAAAATATCACATTTTGCGAATAGAGTATCGAAAATATTAGCCAGTTTGTGTATTTAGGCGCCTAAATAACGAAAAAGGCTAATGAAAGAGACGAAATACGCCGAAGAATACAGCTCATAAATAAAATATTTTATTCAGTATTGACAATCTTGAAGACCAGCTGCATACACAGGAAAACAAAGCTACAAGTATACAAATCTGTGATAAGACCTGTGTTATGCTATGGGTGTGAAACATTGACCCTAACCCAAGCATCCGCAAATATATTGAACGCCTTTAAGTGACGGGTCCTGAGGCGAATAACCGGAGCGAAGCTAGACGGGGACCAATGGCAAACTCGATTCAACCAAGAGCTGCATGAAATGGACGAACAACGGATACCCAAAAAAGTAGGACCAAAATTTTGTGGAAAGGTCAGAAGGGGTGACTTCTTTAAAGTTTTGGGGTGAACGATTTTTTCGGAGTGTTTTAAGGGGGATCTCTCCATATAGGGAGGCGACCCTTTAAAAAAATTTTCACCATTACTAGTCAGAAAGGATGTCATTGGAAAGGTCTCAATGAGATCTTTTCAAAACAAGTCTTAAAACTACCTTATCGGTACCGAGAGGGGCAGAAACAATGCACAACGAGCAAAAAATATGAAAAAGATGCCCTCTTAACGAGCAACATTTCGCATAATGAGTTACGCAGAAAGAAGAAGAGCCTTTTTCCGATCATTCATCTGTGAGCCGAAACTTCCGCGCCAATGCATTAATCTGTATTTAGCATTCGATCTGTTAGCGTATTGTTTTCGTGTATGATCACCCGTTTTTACAAATTTTGTTTTCAGATAGCATTCGTATGGGCAAAAGTAATAACCTGTGCAAAAATGTCTTCGAAGAAAAAACCACAAGAAAGAAATAATAAGAGAGAAAAAATAGGTGTTGAAATGAAACGTAAAATCATTGAAAAGCGAGAACAAATAGTTAGAGTTTCGAATTTAGCGCGCACATATAATCGGTTAATATCAACAATCTGCACTATTCTCAAGAACAGAAACAAAATCAAGGAGATGGATGCTTCAAAGGGAGTGACAAGTATATCTACGAAATGGCTACGTATTCTTGATGATGTTGAGAGGTTGCTTCTAATATAGATAAAGGAAAAGCGATTCCAAGGCGACACTTTTAACGAAAACATTATTTGTGAGAAGGCAAAACTTGTTTTCGCTGACCAAGTTAAGAAAACATCAGGATTATCTGCTGCCGAAAAAGAACTACAATACAAGGGAAGTCATGAATAGTTCAAGAAGAGAGGAACCGGCATCCACAACGTTATGAGGCACAGTAAAGCAGCAAGCTCTGACATAAAAGCAGCAAAGAACTTCATCAGTGACTTCAAGAAGCTCATAGATCTTGGGAGTTACCTGCCAAACATGTTTTTAATTGTGACAAGACGGGTTTCTTTTGGAAAAAAAATGCCAACGCGAACATATATAACAGCAGAAGAGAATGCATTGCCAGGCCACAAGCCAATGAAAGACCGCCTCACGCTGCTATTTTGTGCCAATGCAAGCGACGATTTAAAAACTAAACCACTGTTTGTTTACCATTTAGAAACTCCACGAACCTTTAATAAGTTTAATGTCCAAGTGTGATGTAGAGATCTAACAAGAAAGCCTGAATGCCGTGCTTGGTACATCCATAAAAAATATTTGCTTGAGATGAATTTTCCTTTCTATTGCTTGTTATGGACAATATGCCCGCCCATCCTCCAGAGTTTAAATTCATCAATATCCAGTTTCTGCCTCCCAACGCTACTCTGTTACTCCAGCCTATGGACAAGCAGGTTATTTCTAACTTTTGAAGACTTTAGACTGAAACACTCTTCGAACGTTGTTTTGAAATTAGTGAAGGGAAAAATCTCATTCTTAGACAGTTTTCAGAAGCCTATTTTAATATTTTTGCTTGCTTCAAGGTGATTGACAAGGCTTGGGAAGGAGTTATCAAGAGGGCCCTCACTTCAGCTTGGAAAATACTTTGGCCAGAGAGTGGTGTTGAATGTGATTTTGAAACAATACCTGTGGAGTCTACATACAGTTAACGGGATTGTGTCATTGGTCAATATCATGGGATTCAAGGTGAACAACAATGATATTGAAGCACTTGTGGAAGATCACAGTCAAAAGTTGACCACCAAAGAGCTTATGGAGTTGCATCGTGTCTCACAGCAGGAAATTATGGAGGAGACCTCATTAATGGAGGAGGAGGAAGTAGCAGACCAACAATCTTTTAGTGCAATTAGAGAAATGCTGAAAGCATGGAAAACGGTCGCATCGTACATTGAGAAGCATCAACCTAATTAGGAGGTGGCTATTCGTGCTACAAATTTATTCAATGATAATGCTGTCACACATTTTCGTCAACTTTTGAAGCATCAGCAGAAAAAAAATGTCTTTAGACAGTTTTTTAGTTACAATGGATTAATTATTTGTCATAAATTCATATTTTCATTTACGTATTTTGTTTTAAATCTCAATTGTATTCCAAGTTTTTATACTCCTTAACAATTCATAAGTTATTTTATTTGAATAAATCTTAATAAAATGAGTATTTTTTTCGGCATGGAACGCATTACCATAAAAAAATGTTTTGTTTAACGAGTATTTTGCTTGACAAGTAACATTTCAGAATGAATTATGCTCAATATGCGAGGTTCCACCATATTACATACTATGGAACCATATCGCTATGGAACATTATGTGCTTTTTACCGACACAGACACTATAAATTTGGTAGGATTTGTATGAAATTTTCAGAAATTGTAGGTATCATAAATATATTTGAAGGTTTCATTCAATAAGTGACATCAGTAATCGTAAAACAAAATTACGGCTGTTTTAAATGAGAAGATTGAATGAATTTGTGCTATTTTTCCCTAATTTCAATATTTAAGAAACGAGAACATGCATGGGATTTGCAACAATCTTAGGTTTCAAAACACGTTTTCTGATGGCATGAATCGATGATGATTCATCCAATAATTGCATAAGAAATCATTCAAATTTATGTAAAAATTGCAGTTACGTTCAAACGTCTACAGCAAGCAGCATTTTGCTTCAGTTTATATAATTGAACTGAATGCTCAGCCAATTGAACATATTCAAAATAAACAATATTGCTTTAATTTTCATGAAAACCCAAAGAAAGTAAACGTGCCTATGTCGATTTGAAATATGTATCAACCATTAACAAGTGCTATCACTGTTATAATTTCATATCATTGAACTGTTTATAACTCACTTGATTATGATTTGACTTCCACGAAATCCTGTCAGCATAGAAGTCTTATATCAGCATAAATAACTGTAAAATTTTAAGAAGTTTAAGGACACTTTAGTAATCGAGCAGTCACACAAGCAAACTGCTCGAAAACCTTCCTATATCCTACTAAAAATTTTAAATGTAAATTAAGAAAAATATTTAATTATTTGCATTCATAATTGTAATTTGTAAAATAGTTTCCTTTCTTATTATTATTATTATTATTATTAAATGTAATTTTGTATCAATTTTTCCTTTATATTGAATTTAAATGTTTCCCTTTAACTATATTCTCCATGAGATTAAACTTTTATTACTATCTCTTTTCTTCATTTTTCTTTACTTCAGTTAAATTTTATTTTTAGGGGCTTTGTACTAAAATACAAAACCCTATTGCAATCCCGACCTGTGTCCGTCTGTCCGTCCGTCCGTCTGTCCGTCTGTAGGTCACAGCACTTTTTCTCCGAAACTATAGGAACTACAGCCATGAAACTTTGTGAAAAGGTCAGAAGTGGCAACTTCTTGAAAATTTTGGGGTGGGAAAATTTTTCAAAGGGGTTTAAAGGGGGCCTCCCTATATAGGGAGGTGACCCTTCAAAAAAAAATTTCACCATTGGTAGTCGCGTAGGATGTCATTGAAAATTTCTTAATGAGATCTTTTCAAAACAATTCTAAAAATTGCCTTATCGGTACCGAGGGGGGCAGGGGAAGGGGAAATATACGAACTTTAAGAGTTCCCCCGCCTCGTGGTTGGACACCTTTCATCCGAAAAATCTGAAAAAAATCATGAATGTAGACCTTAATGAGTACAACAACAACAAATACATGAGAAGTCGAAACTCACTCGACTTTGTTAGTAATAGTATGACTTATTGATTTTACATTTTCTTGAATAAGATCTTTACGGTACCCTTAAATTGTATATATATATATATATATATATATATATATATATATATATATATATATATATATATATATACAAAGGACTACTTATAAGATTGACCTGCCTTGTAAGTTTTATAAAGATCGAATATTATTTGACAAAGTTATAGTGGTTTGAATTTTCCTGTATTACTATGGAGCAATATGCGCTGTATTACTATGGAAACATATGGCTATGGAACAATATGCGCTTTTAACCAACTCAGACACTACAGGTTTGCTAGGATTTGTATGAAAATTTCAGGAACGATAGCAATTGTGAATAGCTTTGAGAATAAGTTCAGCTAGTGGTATCAGTAATCTTACAACAAAATCGTGGCTGTTTTAAACGCGAAGATTGAATAATTTTGAGATATTTTTCCCAAGTTCAACGCTTAAGGTAAATGCTTTTAACAGTTGATTCAATTTAATGAATAACTGAAGATGATTACTTACAATTAATTCACATAGGTGAAACAAGTTAAGGAGACAGGAGAGAGCTCCTAATGGAAGGGCTTTGTACCCACTCTAGGGATCGAAAAAAAAGTGTTGATGCCATGAACCGATGATTACAGTACAGGGGAGTGGCCCCTGAAAAAAAATTGCATCAAAGGTAGCCGATATGAGTATCAAATGAAAGTTATTTAACAGAGATTTTCAAAACAGTCCTTAAACTGACAGTTTTTGCTTCATTGGAGGCACGAAAAATGTGTTTGCCATCTCGCGTTTGGACCCCTGTGATCTAAAAAATCTTTAAAAAATTATCAAGGGGGATATTTATGTATACAATAATAAAAAATATCTCAGAAGTCAAAATTAGTTCAACTTCGTTAATAATAGTATGATCTTCAAATTGTACATTATGTATTATGGATGCCTTAAAACCCAACCTTACAGAAGGTCCTAATACTCTGTAAGTTTGATAAAATTTGCATCATATTCACGGAAGTTATATCCATTTGAAATTTCTCCAATCACAACAAATATAACACATTATTTTAAAATTTTATGAACTTTCCATCGAAACAGACACTGCAGTTATGATTTGATCTTCTTGAAATTTCCAGATAAAATCCATGACATAAATTCTTTTATGATTTCATGATTTGAGTGATTTTTGTTAGTTGAAAATGGGGAAACAATGGTTTTTTTTTAAACGAGCAAATCTCTTTGAAATGTTTCTTGATATTATTCGTTGCTGGTGATAGCATTTTGTAAGTTGAGTATAAAACCCTTTTGACATGAGCGTAGGTCTGTCTACCCAACTTGTTTAAAATTTTAAATCTGCCACATAAAATTTCGAGTATCGGAACGCTGATCTAGTACAGCTAACGGTGTAGTACATCACGGAACGCAACCTAACTAGGCTGAGCTCAGCTGAACCGATTACCGTCTACACGGGAATGAAAAGAAGAACAGCAGGAGGGGAGTCGACTGAAGACAACGAACCAGCAGAGACGTGGAGAACGGCCGCCGCCGTAAATTGTTGGCTGCATTGTAACTCCCTCACACGGATTTATAAATATAAGCTATCGCGAGATTCATTGTCAAGAATTGGTGTTGACAAGACTAGGTGATATAAAACTCGGGTTTTTGGCGTGAAATGTTAGAAAATATAACTCAAGATTTTCAAGTCGTTTGTACACAGAAAACTCGCACTACAAAAATGTCATGCAAGTGAGTTGATATTGACAAGTGCTTTGCCGGTTGGAAGATGTATCATTGAAGCTTTCGTTGAATGGAATCGTGCACAAACTCCATGGCACATGCATCAACCATTTATTTTTGGATGTCGTGATTCGATTTTGACGGGTGTTGATTTTTGTAGAATAAGTCCTTTGAAATAAAGGAAAAAGTGCTATGTTGTGTGCAGTATGATTGACTTATTTCACTGGCTGGCAACATTGTATTCGTGTTTACTGGGCTGAATTTCTTATGGTTGCTCATAAGTTTGGTCGCTGCTGTTAACGACATCCAATAAGTGACGGAAAGTCGGATGCTTGCGAGTTGTTAGAAGAGATAAGGTCTAGTGAATCAGTTCTTGACTATTGTTCATCACAACGTGCCTGCTTTAGCGACTACTTCAAATGCAAAAAACAAACCTTCATCTTGCTCTACCGTTGCCGGGATGGGTAAGAAGTCTGGATCTGACTGAAAGCAAATTAGATGCCAGTGTTCAAGAAGCTGTCGCTGATCTAATTTCGTGAGTTCAGGTTTGAAGAGGAACTACCTTACTAAAATACCAACTTTCGTGGACTTTCATCACCAAAAAAACTAAACTTAGCACATAACCGGATCCAAGTGATTTCAAATGTTGCCATCTCATCGTTACCTGAACTGAAAGAGTTAGATTTAGTGAAAAATCGCATAAAAGTTATCGGTGCTGAATGCTTTCCTACACAGAATAAAATCATTTCACTGAACCTAAATAGTTATCATATAGCTCAACTTTTGCCAGATGCATCTGAGTGCGTTGCTTGAATTGCATTTAAGCATAATAACTTGCGTGACTTGCCACATGAAGTATTTAAATCGTCAAATGACTAACTAAAGTTGGATATGAGCTAGAATAATTTGAATAGATCATGGGCGATATTTAAGGGGCTTGAACAATTGAGAATTTAAAAATTACACGCAAACGGTATTTAAATATTTTTGAAAAAATTTAATTCTTCAAAATGATTGCTTAGGATGTTGAGTTGCCATTTTAACTATCAATTCAGCATGATCGAGGCAATAGTTTTTGGATACGTACTCGAAAGATTTAGTTCTTCTTATTCATAGTTAACTTGACATCTTTTAACATAAAATAAATTATTTGTAATTACTGGAGCTATTAAAAAAACCGCAGCAAATACTTCATGAACAGAACAAGCAGGCAAACATTTTTCTTTTTGGCCAAAAAGCATACGTAGCATTTTATAAATTACAAAGCTAACCTTTTTCTACACTGCAGTGAATTTAAGGACAACTTCAGTTAAATCTCTTGAGTAAAGTAAATTTAGTCCATAACAGCAATTGAATTCCACATAAATTTTATGTCATTTCAAATATCGAAACATCGTACATCTTCTTGTGATAATGTTAATTCCGATAAAGTAAAAAGAATAAAAATGAATTGTTAAACATTAAAACTAAATCTTTCCATTTCGTTTTACCTGGCCGTGTATAGGACCTGCAACGATGGCAGGCTTCTCCTATATCATGGACTAGCCATCTGGCGCGCTCCTCCGTTTTTTGTTGTTTAACAGGGGCTCTGGCCGGGTAGAGTGGCCTTTCGCTCGCGTGCTTATTTATGATATAGGGTTATGTGATTTCATTACATAACGCTATAGCATTAATCGGTTACGATCGTATTTCTCATTTGAGAGAAAGAGTAATACAAAGTGCTTTTGTATGAGTTTTTCACTCAAATGGAAAATATATAGCCACGTCTACGTTTGGATCTTGATCCGGTTGGGACGTTGTGAGGGGTCATCGCCTCCATCTGGATGCCCCACTCTTATATGTGGACCATAAGGATCGTCGGTAACGACGATGTCTCTGTAAGTCCGTCCGTTTTTGCTCGGCCCAATTTGTTCTTCCAACAAACAAATTCAACCCGTAGTAGGTTTCCTCGGCCTTGACACCAGTCGATTGGCATTCGATCTTTTAATTCGTGAATTCGAAATATTTTTGCAGTGGCTTCTTGTACTAGGGGGAAAGAACCCAACCCAGGATACCGCAACGCTAACCTGCCAGCACATTCATGCGTCCCCAGACAAGGCCAATCCCTGTGGATCTTAACATCTTCTTCCGCTGAGGCATCAGACCATCACTGCAGTCCTGTACGGACATACATATATACCCACTTAGCTACAACACCGTTTCGGTTTTTGGCGAAAAAGTAAAATTTTTATGTCATACTTTTGTTAATAGAGTTGGGTGAATTTTGATTTTGGAAGTATTCGTTGCCCTTGTAATCATAAAAACCTACCTTTGTGATTTTTTTCGGATTTCCACAATATTTGTGTCCCCAAATATTGTTCGTAGATTTTGCCTCCCCTTGGATTTCCAGATGCAAAAACTGACTTTACCTCAAATTCTTACAGTGCTAAGACCTTTCATTTGAAAGCCTACTCGAGGAGTTTTGATAAAAAAATGTTTATGGGCCACATTGTAATGAGGGAGACGCCCCTTAACAAATTTTGAGGTTTTTGATAACCCTTTGGAACGATCACCATATCTGACCTTTTCGCAAAGTTTGAGTTTCGTAGTTTCCGTAGTTTCTCAAGAAACTAAACTGGGCGGACGGATGAATAGGCGGTCAGAGAGGATGTGAAATAGGTAAATTTTTGTAAAATAACTTTCACAAAACCCTAGAAATCATGGAGATACGTACATCCAATAACAAATGATTAAGAGGTTGAAATTTGTTGAAATTTGCTACTAATAGTAAGATATTAATATCATCAAATTGGATGTTATCAGTCATTTATGTAGTTTTAAGAAAGATCCTTACGATTCTATAAGTCTGAATAAAATTCACATGAATTTGAATTTCCTCCGATCACAACAATCATATATGATTTTTCTACTACATGGGCTTTCCATCGAACCAGACACTATACTTTTGATTGGATCTTCTCCAAATTTTCAGATAGGATGTGTAACAAAAATGAATTAAAGATTCAGGTCAGCAAATGACTTTAGCAATATTGAAACAAAATGTTGGCTGATTAAAGTGGAGTTCTCTTAAACCAAGATTATTTATTTTTGTGCATGTCATGAATATTTTTCTTGAATTAAATCATTCTACATATCAGCATATTGTAAATTAAGTACAAAACCATCTGACATTAGCGGAGTTTTGTCTACTCCACTTGTTTTGAATTCCATTTTGAGAATCTCATACTTTTTAACCGACTACCAAAGGAAAGAAGATTATCAATTTATCACGTATATATATATATATTTTGATGTTGATTTTTTTTATGTATGTTCACGCACAACTTTTAAATGGAGATAGATAGAAGAGTCCTGTTTTCGACAAATGATATATCTTTTTCTGTGTTAGGTGCCATTTGAACGATAAGAAATTCAAGTATCTGTAAAGGGCTTTTATCGCTGTTCTACAATGTATCGGTACAGAATTGTAATTCTTACAAGGACTCTGTAGATATTAACAGTTCAATATGATTTAATAAAGGATCCTTCTTACATCCTTAGACGTAAACTTTACACATAGGACTTATAAAATTCTCCGAAGAAATAAAAGGATTGGGTGATAGCAAATTATAGAGTTGATTCGTTACTTTCCAGTTAATATTATACATTATATGCCAAGAAATCTAAAATTCGTGGTTTTTAGACTAAAGGCGCGAGAATCGCAATCTAAAAATATATTCTTTTTCTTCTATAATTGATCATAACCTTAAAGATGAACATGAAAATACATAGTCGAGTTTTCATTGAACTACAGGATATAATTTTCATGAAACTTTCATGAAAATTATTTGCCATAGTTAACTGAAAACGAAGGCGTTTGGTGTCGAATAAGCGTGAACGATTGATATGGTTAAGAAGGATCTTTTTAAGTAAATTTCTTGAGATTGATTGCGGAGTAAACTTTATGTTTACATGCATAAATAAGTAAATATATATATATATATATATATATATATATATATATATATATATATATATATATATATATATATATATAAATATATAAATATATATATATATATATATATATATATATATATATAAATATATAAATATATATATATATATATATATATATATATATATATATATATATATATATATATATATATATATATATATATATATATATATAGGGTGCGTACGGTATTTGAGGACATGCATAAATGTGACTATAACTTCGCGAATTTTCGTTTTTAATTTTTTCTTTTCAGATAAGAAATGGCGGACTACAACATCACTCAAGAAATGAAGAGACATGCTGTCATTGTCGCTGTATATGCGAACTATACTGATTTAGAGATCTCTAATTTTCTTAATTGCGCCCGTTCATTCGTGCATAAGGTTCGCCATGAATTGGAAGCATCAGGAGGTGATACAGAATCGGTTGCAAAACGCAAAAAGAACGAACAACGTTCTGACACTGTCCAATCTGCAGAATTTTCAGAGCAAGTGCAAGCGATCATAGACGAGGAGCCTTCAAAATCAATGAGGGTTCTTGCGAGTGAGCTTCATGTTTCTGAGCGCCTTATTCGTAGAGTTGTCCACGAAGACCTTCGGTATAAGTCTTGCGTGATGCGCAGAGGACATTTCATGTCAGAACGAACACGGGAACAGAGAGTTCTCCGATCAAATCGTCTTTTTAAAAAAATCTAACACCCTGACGCGCCCAAAATGTTATGGTTTTTTCCGACGAAAAAAATTTGACCAAGATCAAAAAACCAATCGCAGAAATGGCAAATGGCTATGTTCAAATCCCACAGAGATTCCTGTTGTTATGCACACGAAATTCCCAGCCACTGTTATGGTTTTAGGTGTTGTGAGCAACGAAGGACATGTCATGCCACCACAGTTTTTTACTCAAGGACTTCGAGTGAGCTCTGCTGCATACATCAAAGCTTTTGAGACCGTTGTGAAGCCCTGGATAGACTATGTAAGCGGAGGCAGACCATACATTTTGCTCCTTCAGATAAAGCGATGGCGACACAAGATTGGATGGCTGACAATTTTCATGACCACATAACACCGAACCTCTGGCCACCGTACGTATGGGGCGTGAGACTAATAAGCGTCCTCATAATACCACTTCTTTGCTGAGGACCGCTATTAATGCCGTTATGGTCAATATGAACCAGGAGTATTTGATTCGGGTATGTAATATACATATATATAAATATATATATATATATAAATATATATATATATATATATATATATATATATATATATATATATATATATATATATATATATATACGAGGCGTGTTCAAAAAATTTCACGAATTTTGTTTTTTTTTTTTAAATTATTTATTTATTCATGAATATCTATTTTGTCCCCTTCAAAGTAATCTTCATGAGATATTATACACTTGTGCCATCGGTTTTTCCAATCTTCAAAGCACTTCAAAAAATCATTTTTTTTTTAATCTTGTTCAGCTCCTCCTTCGATGCCGTCTTTGTCTCGTCAAGCGTAGCGTAACGTCGTCCTTTCTTGGGCCTCTTCAGTTTAGGAAACAAGAAAAAATCACAGGGGGCCAGATCTGGGGAATGCGGTGGCTGCGGCATCATTAGTGTGTTGTTTTTGGCCAAAAAGTCGCGCACAAGCAACGATGTGTGAGCAGGGGCGTTATCGTGGTGCAAAAGCCAATTTTTGTTCTCCCACAAATCCGGGCGTTTCTGGTGGATTGCGTCGCGTGAATTGCGCATAACTTGCAGGTAATATTCCTTATTGACCGTTCTTCCCTGTGGCAAGAACTCATGATGCACCACGCCCCTGCAATCGAAGAAAACTGTCAGCAAAACTTTCACATTCGACCGAACTTGGCGCGCTTTTTTCGGTCTTGGTTCATGCGGCAGCTTCCATTGAGATGATTGAGCTTTGGTTTCCACGTCATAACCATAAACCCAAGATTCGTCACCAGTTATGACCCTCTGCAGCAAATTTGGTTCGTTGCGGACAGAGTTTAACATCTCATTAGCAATGTTCATGCGTTGCTGTTTTTGGTCGCAATTGAGCAATTTTGGTACGAATTTCGCGGCGACCCGTCTCATGCCCAAATCGTTGATAAAAATCGAATGGCACGAGCCAATCGATATGTTAAGGTCCTCAGCAACTTCTCTAACGGTGATTCGACGATTGGCCAATATTTCGACTAGTCATTCAAATTGGTTAAGCGAAAAAACATAGAGGATGTATTAGATAAAAACCCGGGATTTCTGTTCTGATCAAAGTATAGCTTCGATTTCCACCAAAATTGGTACAAAGATTTATTCGAGAGTGTGGTAAGTCAAACTGATTGAAACAAAATAGTGGCCGCTCAATGGTCGAAAAAAGTCAAATGATGAAAAAGCACTTCAGGGTCAGGTCGGAATATCAAAATGGCGGCTAGGCAAAGTTCGAAATTTGAAAATTTCTCAAAGCTACAATTCATATTAGATTTTTAATGAAATCTGGAATCAAGGTAGACGTTGATGAAATCATGTGTTGAATGTATCAAAATTAAATTCGATTTCTATGAACACTGCAGTGGTTTTTGCATTGCAGTAACAAATTGCATTTTAATATACATCCATAGTACAATGTCTTCAAGAAACTGAGCTTCGAAAGGTGAGAAAATTTGCCACTAAAATGGGTGAAATAAAAAATGCCCTAAAAGGGATGAAATAAATTTAATGAAAGCGGTACTAAATCAATTTCCCCATTTCAGCCAATAATTCCAACATCTGCACCATCATAAAAAAATCGGGGAAAAAGTGATTTGGCACCGCTTCCGTAAAATTTATTTCATCCTTTTTAAGGCATTTCGAAGACAGTTTTCATTTTTAAGGTATTGTAAAATCAATTTACAACACCCTACTAAAATCGCGTCCTGTCTGTCCGTCTCTCCGTCCGTCCTTCCGTCTGTGTGTCACACCACTTTTTCTCGCAAACTACATAAGCTAGAAACAAAAGATTTTGTAAGTAAGTGCGAAGTGACGCCGTCTTTAAAGTTTCAACACGAAAAGAAATGTATACGGTCTTTAAGGGGGGTCTCCCCATATAGGGGAGTTGACCCTGAAAAATAAGTTTTCATCGCATGTAGGCAATATGGGTATTAAATGAAAGATCTTAATGAGAACTTTTCAAAACAGGTCTTAAAATGAGAGATGCAGAGGAAGGGGAAATGTACGAAATTTTTTTGTCCCCCCCCTCGCGATTGGACACCTTTGACCCGAAAAATCTGAAAAAAATCATGAATGTAGGCCTTTATAAGTACAACAACAACAAATGCATGAGAAGTCAAAATTCACTCAACTTTGTTAGTAATAGTATGATTTATCGATTTTATGTTTTCTTGAATCAAGTCTTAACGGTACCTTTAAATTTTATGAAATTCAGTACACAGATGACTATTTATAAGATAAATCCCTCCTGAAAGTTTTATATAGATCGAATGGTACTTAATGAAGTTATAGCGATTTAAATTTACCTGTATTACTATGGAACAATATGCGCTGTATTACTATGGAAACATATGGCTATGGAACAATATGCGCTTTTTACCGATTCAGATACTACAGCTTTGCTAGGATTTGCACGAAAATTTCAGGAATGATAGGTTCAATGAATTTCTTTGAGAACCGGCTCAGCTAGTGGTATTAGTAATCGTAAAGCAAAATAGTGGCTGTTTGAAATGCGAAAATTGAATAATTTTGAGTTATTTTGCCCCAACTTCAACGTTTAAGGCGCATGCTTTTAACACTTGATTCAATTTAATGAATGACTGAAGATGAGAACCTACAATTAGTACTCATAGGTGAAAAAGTCGAGGAGGCAGGAGAGAGCTCCTGGCAAATGGGCTTTGTAACCATTCTAGGATTGGAAAAATAGGCCATGAATCGATGATTGCAGTATAGGGGAGTGGCCGCTGAAAACAAATTTCATCAAAGGTAGCCAATATGAATATCAAATGAAAGTTCTTTATAAGAGCTTCTCAAAACAGTACTTAAACTGACAATTTTTCCTTCATAAGTGCAACAAATACCTTAGAAGTCAAAATTCCATTAACTTTGTTAATAATAGTGCATTTTATAAATTTTGCTTTTTTGTCTATAAAATCAAGATGGGACCCTTAAATTTCCCAAACCCTATAATTTAAGTTTTCTGCAAGTAATTGTGCATGGTTCGAAAATTTCACAATAATTGAGCATTAAACAGCTAAGTTACAGCCGATTGAATATCTAACAATTACAACAACATTAACACGTGATACTAGGGAGATACACGTATCCAACGGACCTAGACACTACCTTTTCAAAAGGACTTATTTACACAATAGCCCTTTTTCAGAAACTGCAAAAACTGATTACTTTCACACTGATACAGTATCTTAAATTTTTTAACAATTACTGTAGTATGTAAGCTTAAACAGTAAGATTTATGTGTTCAGTGTATTTATGTACAGGATCAGAATAATAAGTAACCGGACTGACCTCAGAAAATTTTTTATTGGCAAAATGTGGACAATTTTTCTTTAGAAATCTTCAAAGTAGTCCCCGTTGGAGTCGATGACACGCTGATACCGGATTTTCCAATCCCCAATCGCTCCCTGGAAGTTGGCAGCCTCGATGCTGTCTAGAGCTCTCGCCGTAGCATGTTAAACGTTTTCCAGAGTCCCAAACCGCGTCCCTTTAAGGTGTCTCTTGATCTTGGGGAACAGAAAGAAGCCCGCTGGTGCCATATCTGGGCTGTAAGGAGGCTGTGGCAACGTTGCCCTCGATTGTTTGGCCAACTGCTCGTTGACCAGCAGGCAGGTGTGCGACGGAGCATTGTCATGATGGACGATCCACGAATCGGCAATCTCCGGACGGACTCGGCAAACCCGGGTGGTTAGTCGACGGAACACCTCTCTGTAGTACTGGCCGTTTACAGTTTGGCCGGGTGGCACAAACTCTTTGTGAACAATGCCTTTCACGTCAAAGAAAGCAACGAGCATCGACTTCACCTTCGATTTGCTCATGCGCGTTTTTTTCGGTCGTGGTGACGCCGGCGTGTGCCACTCCAAGCTCTGCCGCTTCGTCTCAAGATCGTATTCGAAAACCCACGTCTCGTCTCCTGTAATAACGTGGTTAAAAAACTCTGGTTCGGTTGCTCGATCGCACGCTCCATTTTTACTCCGACGACGTAACTGAACACGCACTCCGCTCTCGCTCGATGCTATCTCTCCAAGCGCTTGGAGGCAACTGCTGCAGCCCAGTTCCGTTCACCTAGACCCCCACCCTCACTACAGCACCAGATACCGGTTAGCAGACGCTTTGATGGCGCGGGGCAGGCTCAGTCCGGTTACTTATTATACAGACCCTGTTTCTCTTTGGTTTAAACCTACATGTTATTGTAATAGTGAAATAAGCAATATTGACTATGATTTTAAGAAATAAGGCATTTTAATCAGAACTTATATTAAATAAGCACTTTTGATTTGAACGGATTGGGGAATAAGCCTTTCTGATTCGATCTTTGATTTTAAATAGGGTGTTTTGTTCTACAAACACTTCATTCTTCTTCTTTGTAGCACTACAGCCCCTCTCGGGCCTTTGCTTAGAGATAGTTAGAGTATCTTATTTTCATAACCGTATTGATTTTTGCGGAAATTGGTTTGGTCAGTACCATGCTCCCGTGTGCCTGCTCAGCTATGATATGATCGATCTGATTAAATCAGTACATACCACCGCTGAGTGAACAGGGGACTACCTGAACTAAATCACGTTGCTCCCAACGAGATTTGAACCTGGAACCTTCGGCTTATGCGTTCATGCCCTAACCACTAGACCACACAGGCCATTTTACAAACACTTCATAACCTACTATATTTTTCGAAATTTTTTGGTAAATGTTTACTATTTTATATTACCTGTTCAAAAAACTATTCAATTAAATGCACATTACTTTAGAAAATTTTGCTTTATTTTAACCAATATCATATACATAATACTTAATTAGGACTAGGTATTGAAATATGACATAGACATTTGGTCCTAAAACAAAGTAATGTATACTTTTATTTCATTGGGAGAATCAATTTTCTTGTCTTGTACAGATTGCATAAAAAGGTGCTCTCATCACAACAATATCTTCACTAATATATACTTTAAATTTTCGGTAATAGATTAATTTTTTTGTGTGGATAATGGTTCGTTACATTTCCATTGATAGTATTGATACATCATTCAGTTATCAGAACAATAGGGTACCAAGCTCAAATATTATGTAAATTAAAGTAATTACAACATTCTTTCAATGGCCTAAATCAACATATTTACCTCAAAATTATATAAAATTAGATCCCTCAAATCATTTCAATTATAGGGCAACTGTTGAAAGAAAACCACTCAAAAATCAAGTTTAAATTGTCCTTGCATTATAAAAGTGTATATAAAAATAATGGCATTAGACGACAAAAGAATCATACAAAAACATAAGCTTCTAAGGAGCTGTCTAGAGCGAGACGCCCTTGTTTGCGAATTTCCAAGAAGAAGAAATTTGCAAAGAAAAGAAGACATTCGCTTGTTATTAAAGGGAATAAAAACATGAAATCACTTACTTTGAAATATAAGTAATACGGGTAAAGTGGGAGCTTCTCGAGTCCTATTAGAAACGAGCGATGGGTTTAAAGAAAAACCTTGAATATTCCAGCTCCTTAATTTCTTATTAAAAGTAAACAGTGCATGTAAGTATCAACAGGTCCCATTTTAATTACTTATTCAAAACTTACAGGCCTGAATGCGAAAACATTTTGTTGGGAAATTATTAGCAACGTATCCAACGAACAAGAACTTAACGCATGTTTACATTAGCTGTGAAAACAAAATAGGCTCCTTGAATAATAATAAGCCAAAAGCATAATTACGACAAATGAATGACGAGAGAAATGTTCACAAAAAGCAAAATATGAGATCATGCCGAGGACTACGAAGTTTATTTGTCCTATTTTAATCCACTTATTCGGCATACTTTGTTTAACCTCCGTGAGTAATTAAAACATCTACTAGTTTACCCTAGCCTCATTTCTCTTGCTGATTAAAGTCCTACATGAACCGTGATTGTATGGTTGCTGTTTGCTAGTAAGCATTCCATAATTTCACCTTACCAAGCAAAAAGCATAATTACACCATTAAAGAGTACTTGAACTTTTTACTTTGGCACAACTTTGCTACAATGAAGTTGGCTCTCTTGAGAAGAACTTTTCTTCTTAGTTTTTTTTTCTTTTCGAAAGGATTCCAGCGTTTGAGCTGATTGACGTATTTTATTACTTGTAGTTTTACAGTTAGTATTATTAGCAAAATTTAAGCATTGTTAATTATTGGAATTTATTTTGAGTGAGAAGCATCATAAATAAGTGCAGACTTGGTCATTCATTGCAAGCACATCAATTTCCTATTCTATAGTACAAGGATTTACTAAATTCAAAATGATTAAATACTAACTTCAACAAAAATCTTGCGAATTTGAATTAATTTTTGACCGACTTCATAGGGAGTAAAGGTCTTCAGCTTTATCCGTGAATTGTTTTTAATGGTTTTGTACTAAAATACAAAACCCTATTGCAATCACGACCTGTGCCCGTCAGTCTGTATGTTACAGCACTTTTTCTCCGAAACTATGGAGGCTACAGTTATGACGCTTTGTGGAAAGGTCAAAAATGGTGACTTCTTGAAAGTTTTTGGGTGGAAAATTTTTTCAAAGGAGTTTAAGGGGGGTCTCCCCAATAAAGGGAGGTGACCCTTTAAAAAAAATTTTTTTACCGTTTGTAGTCGAGTAGGATGTGGTTGGAAAGGTCTCAATGAAATCTTTTCAAAACAAGTCTTAAAATTACCTGATCGGTACCATGCGGGGCAGGGGAAGGGGAAATGTACGAACTTTTCGCGTACCCTCCCCTCGCGATTGGACACCTTTCATCCAAAAAATCTGAAAAAATCATAAATCTGGGCCTTAATGAGTACAATAACAACAAATACGTGAGAAGTCAAAATTCACTCAACTTTGTTAGTAATAGTATGATTTATCGATTTTACATTTTCTTGAATGAAATCTTAATGGTACCTTTAAGAGATGACTTTTTACAAGATTGAATTGTCTTGAAAGTTTCACAAAGGTTGAATGGTATTTAACGAAGTTATAGCGATTTTAATTTTCCTGTATTACTATGGAACAATATGCACTGTATTGCTATGGAAGCATACGGCTATGGAACAATTTGCGCTTTTAACCGACTCAGACACTACAGGCTTGCTAGGATTTGCATGAAAGTTTCACGAATGATAATTATCATGAATATCTTTAAGAATTGGTTCAGCTAGTGGGTATCAGTAATCGCAAAACAAAATGGTGGCTGTGTTAAATGAGAAGATTGAACAATTTTGAGTTATTTTTCTCCAACTTGAACCTTAAGGCGCAGCCCCCAATGAAACTGAAAATTTGGGTAAACTTTACAGCCGTTTACCTCAGAAACGTTACGAATATTTGCAAAAATTTTTTAGCAAGAAGTCACAATGAACCTTTGGTTATCGAATCAACTCATTATATTTTGGGGGGGAATAAACGAAAAATGTGCTTACCCCCTCGCGAATGAAAAATCTGAAAAAATTATCAAGGGAGATGTTTATGAGTATAGCAATAACAAATACCTCTGAAATTAAAATTCGTTCAACTTTGTTAATAATAGTATGATCTTCGAACTTCACATTTTCTCCAATAAAATCGTATAGATATTTAAGTAGGCTTCCACAAAATCCTAACACTCTGTAAGTTTGATGAAATTCATATCATATTTACGGGAGTTATATGCATTTCAAATTTCTCCAATTCCAGCAACAATAATACACTATTTTGGTATTTTATGGACTTTCCATCGAATCTGACACTACATTTTTGATTTGATCTTCTCTTCTTCAGATAAGATCGATGACAAATGCTTTTGCGGTTTCATGATTTTAGTGGTTTCTGTTATTTAAAAATGGGGAAACAATGGATTTTCGTTTAAACAAACAAATCTGTTTGACATGTTTCTCGATTTTATTCGTTGCTGGTGACTGCATTTTGTAAGTTGAGTATAAAACTCTTCTGACATGAGCGTAGGTCTGTCTTCCCAACTTATTATGTTCCTTTGTTTACGTCGTATTTACTAATGAACGGATGTAAAGTCATGTCACGATTTGTATGTGCATAAATAGAGAGCATTGGCTAATTTCGAAGCTCCGGTTATTGTACGCCGACTATCTGAATCAAACTTTGGATAGTTTGCTGAGCTTTCCGAATTCAGTCAAAAATTAACAAAATTGGTTTAAATAGTAGTGCTGTCATATCTTAAATTTTAAATTTGTTGTTTGTGTATTTGGAAAGAAATATCAAAATGCGGCGGTGATTAAATAATTTAAATACGGTAATCATTTCAAATGACTTGTCTTATAAAATAATACAATAGGAGTATGTTTGAAATATTTTGCCAAAGTTTCTAGTCAGTCACAGTGAAATCCAAAGATAAAGAGCCTTTGAAGTTAATTTGCCTTAAGTATGTTTGAAAAAACTATTAAGCTTATTTTTCCCTGATTTCTCTTTAGATTCTCTCACTCTCTAGGGCAGTCAATTTTAAAGAGATTATGACTTTAGTTATTTGTTTCTTTTTGAGGTGATAAGTGCGATTATTAGTATGGTAATGAGTACCGTTATAAGTGTTGTCATAAGTGAGGTTGTTTGAAAATGCAAAAAATTACTACAGTTCATCTAGCCGCGGGTGTTTATAATAATCATTTAAGCTCTAAAAGTCCATGGATTGACGATATTTGTACTTCATGTATTTTTTGCTTGTACGAAAACCCAAAGTATGGTAAATCGCTAACGGCAACTGAATTATGCTGCACCTAAAAGCGTGCTACAGCTAAAAATGTCCTTCAGACATGATTTTGCTCCATTACTAAGTGTTGTTTCAACTACTATCAAGCTCTTTTATGGAGAAATTAGTAAGGATGTGCTGTCAGATTGTTGCGTTGGTGGCTTTATGCAGAATAATAACGAAAATCTGATCCAATTAATTTGGTAAATTGCTACTAGCTCAAAAATTTTTGATAAAGCTGCATTAATCACTGCCTGCCTTCAACGTGCACATTCAATTTTTTCGATGTTATTTCCCCATTCAAGGATGTGGCCCCTTAAATTTGTTTTTTAATTGAACATGTTCGAAAATGATATCAAATGAAAGGTGCAGCTGAGATCTTTGAATATCCAGTATTTCAATTGCAATATCGGCAGAGAAAACGAGAAAAGACGAAAAAATTGGACCCACCCCTCCAAGATTAGAAAAGTGTGGAGCGAAAAATTTGAAAAAAATCAGAGGTAATTCTCTATAAATATAACAACGACAAATATTTGTAGTAATCGAGCAGTCAAACCAGCAAACGGCTCGAAAACCTACCTAACCCTTATCCGAAATTTTAATTGCAGATTTAGAAAAAAAGATTTCATTATATCCATTCAAAGTTGTAATTCATAACATATTTTTTCAATTTTATATCGATTTTCCTTTATAATGAATTTAAATGTTTCCCTTTGATTATGTTCTTCATGATATTTAACTGTTATTATTATTTAAAATCTTTTTCAATTTTCTTTACTTCTGTAAATTTTTGAAAAATTTTAAATTTGCAAATTAAAATTTTGGACATGGGAACACTGATTTAGTGCATCCCATCTGTGTATTGCATTACCGAATGCAATCGAACTCGGCTGAGTGAGCAGCTGATTCGAGGTATCGTTGCGACACTGAAGAGAAAGAAAATATTTGGACGGATGAGGCAGTCCACGGGAGATCGTGAAACACCACAAAGTAATTGGCGAATTTTTGTTCGATAAGACCCTTTTGTTGATTTGGTAAGTTTTGTCACCATTTTGGATCGGTACGGTGTGAAGTTATTAACATTGCATCTTAGTTAACACTTGTTGGGAAGTTTTTACCAATTATTCAAAAGTTAAGTTCCATAAAGGCAACTCCAGTGCAGTGAATTGACGGTTTCAAAACACAACAAATGACAAACATTACCGACCGCCTTCTATACGAGTGTGCGCAAAAGTTTACCGTCGTTGCACCAAGCTCCGTCGTTTTACGATTTTTAAGGTCCATCCTGCTCGCAAAGTTCCTGACGGTTGCCGTAAAACTCGCAGGAACCATAACCCTTTGCGCTTTAACTAAATAATTAGCATAAATCTTCAGAGTTATCGTGATACGATCGATTTTCTTGAATAAAAGAAAGGAATCTTTAACGGCCGACGCACGGGTGTAATTTTCTACGTGAAACATAGTCGAGTAAAATTGAGTGGAAGAATACAAAGTATGGGAAGTGTTTGAGACAATATGAACCCTACGATCTGATCGAGAAATTTTGTAAAAATTTGACACCGTCGAGCAATTTTCTTTGCACGTTGACAAATTTCTTGTGTCAAATAATAATCGGCGGTTTGATTGCGCCAGCAATTCTTGGTGCAAATGAAGGGCAATGATTCGCTAATGAGTGCAGTGACTGGTTTTGGTGAAGTTAAGTGTAAAAATTCGCTTAATGATCCGTAGCTGCTGCTTTTGCAGTGAAGATACACATGTTTCAGATGACATTGTGACTTTCGGGCGAGCATGAAAGGCGATACGTCGGGATCGTCATCGCCTAGGACAACGCACAACCTGCAAAACTTGTCCGCCTTCTAAACACTTGCAAGGATTCGCATGCAAACCGCAAAGTGACTGTGACAGGAGCAGGAGTTGCGGAATCCCACACCGAACACAATAGACGCTGTCTGCGGCCTAGTGGACAGTGGAATCAGATTGGATACTGAGCTTCTTCAGAAAGAACCTGTGATACACTTATTTATTTCATCTTTTTCATATCCTCTTTCATCATATTCCGAAAGGAGAAAGGATATGGATTGGTGCCATAACCACACTCACAACACAAATATTCAAATTAATTATTAATTTTTTTTTTTTCATTTTTATATATTTTTTAATTTGGTTAGCAATATTATTATTAACAATGATCAAGACAGATAATCCAACTATTGGATTGTAGGATAGCACACACATATAACCAATTAGAGGATATGTGACGTTAGTAACTAAAAACGAGAACAAAAAAAGAAGAATCTCTTTTCGTATTAATTTCAAAATTTTCCAACAATTTTACTCTTCTATCAAATTTTGCAACTTCCCAGTCAGTAACTGAAGGCTGCTGGTGTAAGGGAAGTTATTTAATGCCTATTGTCTGCAGCCACAAGTAACCATTGCAGGCGGGTGGCTCCAGACCCAGTTCCCGCGAAAAAGAAAGTTGATGGAGTGGCTCTTGGCCCCATAATCCACACTGAACAACGGCGCATGGATATTTAACACAGGCATCAGCTGTATCCACTCCAGAAGCTGAAAGATGTCTTTCTTGAACGAACGAATCATCTAACTTTTCACATTTCACAATCATTGCTCATATCGTGCGTGATATTATACAAACGGACGGAAAAGTGACGCACAATTAAAAGTAACGCAAGAAATTAGTGAACCGTCATCCTACAGACACTCATTCACCCAGTCGCCTTTTGTAAGCATTCAACAAGCAAGCACACTTGCAAACGTCTGCGCCAATTCTTACGCACTTTTCTCCCAACCGACTTTCGCACTTGCTAGCAGATTTGTTTGCAATCGAAAGTGTTCAATAGTCAAAAATCAAAAAATCGCGTGTTCGCGACAGAACTTTAACAGCTGCGGGTGGTATTGAGCAAGGTTGGAAACTATTTTTATTTGCAATGGTCGTGATTACCGATAGCCAACCGTGAGCTGAATGTATATTTTGTCCACAACTTGTAGTGCTCTTGTTTAATTTATGGAGAATTATTTATCAATTCCAAGGAATTTCAATCGGTTACTGAGCATTTAAATTGGACGTAAACCAGTAGAAGAACAGTCGCAAGGTTGAAAAAAATGAATTGCACAATGGACAATCTCGAAATACTTTCAAATGAGGAGCTATAACTGCGCTTGTAAAAAAGGCATGTTAAAGAAAGAGGCTCTTCTAGATAAAATAGCAATTTATTTGAGCTGCAGGTACAAAGAGGACATTGAAATACGGTTGGCATTACAAGAACGAAATATTGTGAATTATATTTTTTCTGAAGACTGGAACCTATTTGAGTGTTAGTGCATGTGTCACTTTTTGTGTAGAAGCATACAGCGGTGTTACTTTTTCAATTTAATGAACGGAGTTCTTGGGAATGTAGCTAAAGATAAACAGCGAGTTAAAAAAGGTCAAAGCTTAGCATCGATTTGGGTCGTCTTGTAGAGCACGCGTTGGTAGTATACGCGTATGTGTATTGATTTAGGCGTCGTTTAAAGATACTTTATTTTCGTGTTGATTAACTTTAAACATAAAGATTATTTATGTTGCCACAATCGTAAAACTTATACCGCAAATTTGAAATTGAACCCATATAAAATTGGCGGAAATGATACATGATCGACAATCCTTTTGACGCGTAAGTGGAAATCATGTGAAACCGTTTAACTACAATGATAATTAGCTAAACTTTTTTAATTGGATCATTTCACCCTTTTCACATCAATTTAATGTAAATCTATACGACAAATTTGCTCTACATTTGAAGCTTTATCTAACGTCGCGCGGATATCGATCACTCTTTCGGATGGCTCCGATAGCTTTTTTAAATTACTTTTTATGGAATTGTTTGCAGCTACATATAAATGAGTTGCATATTTTGAATAATAATTTTTCTGAAAAATTATTAGAGAAGAAAAATGTTAGAAGAAGGTGGTTTCGACGTGTGCACTAATTCTCCTCAGGCCATCACACTTAGATACACACCGGTGATGGCGACCACCATGCTCAGAGGTGAGGGAGTAAATTTTTAACTTTTCTACTAATGCAAACTCAATATGTTTTTGTTTCTGCAAGTTATATTCAAGGTAAATTTCTCTTGTAAGTACTTGTATTAGCTAAACTTTTTTAATTGGATCATTTCACCCTTTTCACATCAATTTAATGTAAATCTATACGACAAATTTGCTCTACATTTGAAGCTTTATCTAACGTCGCGCGGATATCGATCACTCTTTCGGATGGCTCCGATAGCTTTTTTAAATTACTTTTTATGGAATTGTTTGCAGCTACATATAAATGAGTTGCATATTTTGAATAATAATTTTTCTGAAAAATTATTAGAGAAGAAAAATGTTAGAAGAAGGTGGTTTCGACGTGTGCACTAATTCTCCTCAGGCCATCACACTTAGATACACACCGGTGATGGCGACCACCATGCTCAGAGGTGAGGGAGTAAATTTTTAACTTTTCTACTAATGCAAACTCAATATGTTTTTGTTGACAACTTGCAGAAACAAAAACATATTGAGTTTGCATTAGTAGAAAAGTTAAAAATTTACTCCCTCACCTCTGAGCATGGTGGTCGCCATCACCGGTGTGTATCTAAGTGTGATGGCCTGAGGAGAATTAGTGCACACGTCGAAACCACCTTCTTCTAACATTTTTCTTCTCTAATAATTTTTCAGAAAAATTATTATTCAAAATATGCAACTCATTTATATGTAGCTGCAAACAATTCCATAAAAAGTAATTTACAATGATAATGTTTAAGCACATGCTTATATTTAAATTATGTTTTCCCTTCACTCATCCTCCACTAAGTAGCGTTGCGACTCCGGACTACCCAACTGAGTGGCTTGATATGACTAGTCAGTGCATCAACTCCATGCGAACCCAAGTTCAAAAATTCGGAAAGGTAAATTTTTCGTATGTAGCGTAAGGTTTCGAAAAAGAATTTGGGTTGTCTACTACTAGGCTTTTTACTCCAATTTTTGTAGTACCACATGGATATTTATTAATCTAAAAAGAATCTGCCGACGTTCGTTTTTAGAGACCCTTTATATAGGCGCAAATATTTTGCCAATTAAATTGAATTGCACGCTTATGGATTACACATTGAAAATTGGCGGATAAGTAATTGTTGTAAACATATAAATACAGATTTCGCCCTTCTCACATTTGCTGTTTACACAATTCACAGTAGTAACTATACAAAGGCTTAAAAAGCTCAAATAGTTAATTTCAAAAAATGTCCATCAAAGTTTAATCAGCACTTGCGTTGCCATTAATATATACATTTTCAATTCCTTTCTGAACTATGAGGGGCCCTCATTTTGATTTTTATTGTAAAAAGCTGCTAAAACTATTAAGCTGTAAATTTTTGACTTTTATATTTGTCATTTGATTTGCATAGTTAAATTAAATTCACTTGCCTTAATAACTTATAATTTCAAGTTTCACCGGAATCTGTTGAGAAACTTGGCTGCTGAAGGGCTACAGAAATAACAAAAAATTTCATGTCACTCCCCTGTATGGGGAGGCCTCCCTTAAGTACCTTAAAATATTTTCTTGCACTGCAAATTTCAAGAGGCGCCAATTTCGGCCTACGTAGAAAATTTCCTCATTCTAGCTCATGTGGTTTGCGAGAAAACTTGTTATGACGCACGCACATACGAACGGACTGACAGACAGACAAGTCACGGTATTATAATTTTTTAGGGTATCATTAAAAATATTTTACAATATCTTAAATATGGACTGATTTATAAATACTTCCAAGTTGTCATTTAAAACGTTTCCATGAAAAATATTAATTATTACAGTTGCTACTAAAATAGCGAATTGTGCTTACCTTCAGACCTTTGGGGGCCGCCATTTTGAATGCATGCATTTGATTTTGGATTATTTTAAATCTTTGCTTGCTCGGACCTCATCAATCAATGTGCCAAATCTCGTTCAATTAGGAGTTTTACTCTGACAGGGCAAAAATATTCAATTTTTAGAAAATATGGCCGCTAAAATATTTTGCTTTAAAATTAAGACTGGTTTATTTTTCATGCGATTTAAAAATTTTTCTGCGTAATACAAGAACTTAGTACAAGGATCCATAATCTCAAGTTTCATCAAAATCCGCTGGAAAATGCGACTACTAGAGGACCACGAAAACCTGAAAAAGTTGCATATTTAAAACGCCGTCATATTGTAAATTGCACATGCATGATTATCAAACTGCCAAAGTTTCTAGATCTAACTAATTCCTATCTTAAAATTAAGTTTCATATACATCGGATCAAAATTGCGACTTTTAACAGACTTTAAAGTTTTGGGATTCAACTGGCTCCCATTTTGTTTTTTGCGACCTGACCTTCAGTTTTTTTGTACCAATTTTATAGATACTTATAGTTTCTTTAAAATTACCGAATTTCAACAACAAGCTTTGGTCACAACTACAACAACAAAAATTTGTATGTTTTTCAACTCTTGAGCAGCCACCATTTTGTTTCAGCCATACCGACTTTAGATTGTTTATTGTGAGGTTCATCACATACATCAGTGATCCTTTTTACCAAATTTCATCCAAATCGGAGCTAAACTTTGGTCAGAACAGAAATCACATCTTAAATGGCCGTCATTTTGTTTTCGAATGGCCTATGTAGCAGGTTCACAAACTTAACTGATATATTTACTCAATACACATTTCCTGAAAATTTGGTGAAAATCGGAGCAAAATTGCAACCTCTAGCGTGGTCGCAAATTTTGTCGTATCCCATATATATATATATATATATATATGTGTGTGTGTGTGTGTGTGTGTGTGTGTGTATACATATATATATATATATATATATATATATATATATATATATATATATATATATATATATATATACAGTGGCTCACAAAAGTTAGCATACAGCATGTAAAAACACGAATATTGTACAGTGGAATAAGAGAGGATGCAATGAAAACGTAAAAGTAGCTTTATTAGCATTAAAGATAAGTTTCATAGCTTAAAAATAAAGAAAATCCGAGCACATAAATAAATAAGCCATGGAAACTAAAAAAAATCATCCATCGAAAGTCAGCATACACTATGAGCCATGTTTCGAAAAAAACGACGAAATGACCAAAGAACTTAAGGTCAATACTTCATAAGCCCTCCAACAGCCTTAATAACAGCTTCTAAACGCTTTCGCAGCAAAAGAACAAGATTTCCGGTAATTTCAGGTGGAATATTTATCCAGGCACACAGCAGAGCAGATTTTTGGGTCTCTTTGCTAGTAATAGTTACACTACCGGCTGGCTCACGAATCCTGCGTTCCAATTCCTGCCACAAATGCTCTATAGGGTTTAAATCGAGAGACTGAGGCGGACTGTGAAGCTGGTGAGGGACGTTATACAGCAACCATTCCTAAACACTTCTAGCTGTATGCTCAGAATCATTGTCCTGCTGAAGGATCCAACCGGCTATCGGCCTAATTTCTGCACTGAAGGTATCAAATCGCCTCGCAATATGTTCAAATACATGTATTGATCCATAGTACCATTAATAAAATGTAATTGCCCCACACCCGCGGCCGACATACAACCCCATACGAGGACTGACCTTCCACCGTGTTTCACTGTTGGACGCAAATTCTTCTTTGCCCATGCTTCGTTTTGCTTCCTCGATATGCATCGGCGCCCGTCAGAGCCATAAATATTATACTTGCTGTCGTCATTAAACAGAACTTGATTCCAAAAACGTTCGTCCTTATTAAGATGCAGGCAAGCGACGTCGAGTCTCTTCTTTCATTTACTGGAGAAATGAAACGTTTTCTGCGCGGAACTCTACCGTTATACCCCTGATTACGCAAAACTTGACGTATTGTTTCTGGACTCACTTGCTTTCCTGTTGCCTTTGCAAGTTCAGTGGCCATTGCTGGAGCACTTTTTGTGGCTCCTTACTTATTTGCCGTAACAAGTCTCTCTCATCTCTCTTACTTAACGATATTGATCTACCTGTTTGTTGTTTATTTTGTAATCTCCCTTCAATTTCCGCTTTCCGTATGATCGTTTGCATCGTTACCCGACTTCTTCCAACTATTTTAGCAATTTTGCCATACGACTTTCCTTATAGTCATTCACTCAGGATAATTTCTTGCACTTCCAAACTCGTTTCCTTTCTTGTACACATTTCAAAGTATTAAAGGCACCCAAATCACTTTAGTTTGATCGACTTGCAATGTACTAATGTTTATCTTCGTATATTAACACGGTAGCAATCTTTATCGCAGTATGACTCATCGCTTAGACTGGTTCTTTGAAATTTTCTGTGGTCTATGCTGACTATTGTCTCCTCACTTTCAGCGGAATTTCTTGTTATTCACTATTTATTTGTTTATGTATATGTATGTTCTCATTAATTCTGTGTAAAATAGATTACAATGTCTCTGATGTTCCTCTTATGTTCGTTTTTCACCCGTCTTTTCATTTTCCTTTCACCTTTATATTGCCATACCGCGTTTCTAAGCGGTGTATGCTTACTTTTGTGAGCAACTGTATGTGTATATATATGTATAGTTATATTTATATATATATATATATATATATATATATATATATATATATATATATATATATATATATATATATATATATATATTATATATATATATATATATATATATATATATATATATATATATATATATATATATATATATATATATATATACATATATATATATATATATATATATATATATACAAGGTGTGTTCAAAAAGTATCGCGAATTTTGAATTTTCGCGGGTTACGTATATTCGAATTTCGATTTTTTTGTGGCGTTATGTTGGTACTCATGTCTGTCACTTATGCCAACAAGCTCGGCCATTTTGAATGTTCACTTAATTGGTGATAGCTGCTTTACTTGCATGTGTTTTCAATCGTCTTCGATTTTTACTTATTCAAAAAAATGGATCAAAGAACGTGTATCAAATTTTGTGTGAAAAACGAAATTAAGTGCGCGGATGCATTCCGAATGTTGACTGTGGCATACGGAAAAGCTACCTTGGACCGAAGCAACGTTTATCCGTGGTACAAAATGTTTTTAGAAGGCCGAGAAGATGTGAACGACGAAGAGCGTGCCGGACGCCCGAGCACTTCAACAACAGACGAAAAAATTAATGAAGTGGAGAAAATGGTATTGGCCAATCGTCGAATCACCGTTAGAGAAGTTGCAGAGGACCTAAACATATCGATTGGCTCGTGCCATTCGATTTTTATCAACGATTTGGGGATGAGACGGGTCGCCGCGAAATTCGTACCAAAATTGCTCAATTGCGACCAAAAACAGCAACGCATGAACATTGCTAATGAGATGTTAAACTCTGTCCGCGACGAACCAAATTTGCTCCAGAGGGTCAGAACTGGTGACGAATCGTGTGTTTATGGTTATGACGTGGAAACCAAAGCTCAATCATCTCAATGGAAGCTGCCGCATGAACCAAGACCGAAAAAAGCGCGCCAAGTTCGGTCGAATGTGAAAGTTTTGCTGACAGTTTTCTTCGATTGCAGGGGCGTGGTGCATCATAAGTTCTTGCCACAGGGAAGAACGGTCAATAAGGAATATTACCTGCAAGTTATGCGCAATTTGCGCGAAGCAATCCGCCAGAAACGCCCGGATTTGTGGGAGAAAAAAAATTGGCTTTTGCACCACGATAACGCCCCTGCTCACACATCGTTGCTTGTGCGCGACTTTTTGGCCAAAAACAACACACTAATGATGCCGCAGCCACCGTATTCCCTAGATCTGGCCCCCTGTGACTTTTTCTTGTTTCCTAAACTGAAGAGGCCCAAGAAAGGACGACGTTACGCTACGCTTGACGAGATAAAGACGGCATCGAAGGAGGAGCTGAACAAGATTAAAACAAATGATTTTTTGAAGTGCTTCGAAGATTGGAAAAATCGTTGGCACAAGTGTATAATATCTCATGGGGATTACTTTGAAGAGGACAAAATAGATATTCATGAATAAATAAATAATTTTTGAAAAAAAACAAAATTCGCAATATTTTTTGAACACACCTCGTATATATATATATATATATATATTTATATTTATATATATAAATATATATATATATATATATATATATATATAAATATATATATATATATATATATATATATATATATATATATATAGATATATATATATATATATATATATATATATATATATATATATATATATATATATATATATATATATATATATATATGATACTCTCCGCAATAGGTAAATTTCTCTCGAGAAATTTACCTAAAAGAAATTGATGCGTCATTAACGTACTTGTCCATGGGAGCTTATTTCTCGCCTGATAACTTTAACCATCCAGGTTATGCGGAAACCTTCTTTAGGGCTGCCAGTGAAGACCATGAGCATGCTCGACATTAAACTGAATATCTGTCGATGCGCGGTCAACTAAGTGATTCGGTTATAATTTCATTAAATGAGAAGAAAGTTTTCATTGCTTGAAAAAAAGTTTTCATTGTTTGAAAAACATATTTCCAAAATTCACTTTTTAAGCAATTAAATTCATCAACATACGTTTTTCAGGTCTTTGTAAAAACTTTTTTTTACAAAAATCTACTAGTTTCGCGACCTGTCCGTCCGTCCGCCCGTCTGTCCGTGCGTCACAGCTAGTTTCCTCAGAAACTATATAAGCTAGAAAGCTTAAACTTTGTGAAAAGGTCAGAAGTGATGGTCGCTCAAAAATTAAGGTCTTACCGAAAACTTAAAATTTTTTTAACGGGGGTCCCCCCTAATAACGAATTAAAAACTTTTTTTAATCAAAGGTAGTCGAATGGGGTGTCAAATGAAAGGTCTTGCTTAGAACTTTTAGAATCTGAAATAAAAAAGTTATTTTAAATTAAGGGATCCAGGGGAAGGCAAAATAAACCAAAAATTTGTGTCCACCCCCGCTCGCGATTGGACACCTTTGAGCCGAAAAATCTGAAAATTAACACAGTGTGGGCCTTTATCAGTATAAGGACAAGAAATACCTCGAAAATCGAAATTCACTCAACTTTGTTAATAATAATATGATTTGTAGATTTTACATTTTCGTCTATAAAATCAAAATAGTACCTTTGAACTTCTTGAAATTTTGCAATTATATAGACTAATATAAGATATTTACGTTCACAAAATTTAATCGAGACCGAACCACAATCAAGTGAGTTATAGCCATTTCAATTGTATGGAATTACAACAACAATAACACGTGTTTATGGTTGATACATATTTCAAATTGACCTAGGCACTTTTATTTTCTTTCAATTTTCATGAAAACAAGGAATAATGTTTAACTTGAATATGTTCAATCGGCCGAGCATTCAGAAAAATGATTTAAGCTAGATCAAAATGGCGGCTGCATTGTGCTCATGAAAGAAACCAAGTATTGGATGAATAATTCAAGCTATCGATTCACGCTATTAGAGAACATGTTTCTGATCCTAGGATGTTTACAAAGACCTTCTGGTAGGAGCACCCTCCTGCTTACTCAACTTGTTTTTATTTGATATACGCAGGCCCATTCTCTTTTTTCTTGAAAAGCCGTCGGGCCTTGCTTTGTTGTGTGAGCAGACGCAGACACTGAAGATGACTCCAAAGAATTCAAACACATTTGCTTACACAGCGAAGCAAGATGCGATGGCTTTTCAGGACCGAAAATATGTTTGCAGGTGCTTGGATGAGGCTCCGTGTGTCACACCCGTAGCGTTACGCAGGTGTTATTACTGATTTGTATACTTGAAGTTTTGAGTTCTTGGCATGCAGCTGTTGATCTAAAAGAATGGAATTACATTCAATATTTTATTTGCAAGCAGTACTTTTCAGTTTATTTCGTCTCTTCCCTTACAAGTTCTCGTTATTTTGGCATCTACATTTACCCATATTTTTGGTACTATATTCACCAAATGTGTGGGGTTTTGGATATTTGAGTAATTCCTCTGGACTACATCATTTAGTTTGTCTTATTCTTATTTATTTGTAGCGCTACTAGCTCTACATTGCTGTTGACTTTCAGGAAAAATTCTTTGATGGCTGTTACTGATCATGATATAATATTGATGTCATCCGCATAGGTTACCACTTGGCTCGACTTGTACAGTAATTTACCTCTTGCGTCGATAGGTAGCTTACTTATGACGTATTCCAGAGCCAAACTGAACAGGAATCGGGTCAATTCAGCTTTCTGCATTAGTTTGATATTTATGTTAAAGGCGTTGGTGAGTTGTTTACTGATGGGGACTTTCGAGGCTACCAAAATTACTGTAATTTTAGCAAGATGGACTTTTTTGGCTAGGATACCAATGAAAAGCGTTTATTGGTGCAGTTTGTTACTTTCAGTACTATCGTATGTTTACTTGAAGTCAACCTTAATCTGGAACTTTTACAATTTCTAAAGAACTACTAGTGCTACTGTTTAACTCCAAACAGTTGACCTATCATGAATCTACCTGCTACTTGATGCTCCACAATAAGACGGTTGTATTTTGTATGCCATACGAAAAAAGATATATCTCTATAGTTTTTACACTATAGCTTGTCATCTTTTTTGTGGCTAGGGAATATGAATGATGGGTTACTGAACATCGTCATCACCATATTTGATGAGCTCCTCTAGAATCTCATTGATGGCTGGTGCTTTATTATTTTTTAGGATCATGATGATGGAACGAACTTCATCCAAACTTACTAGGGTCAATGGAAGCTCTTCGGGAATACCTACTGACTCCAATGTTTTGCAGATGTTCGAAAAATTTAGCAGATACTTGAAATATTATATCTATCTTTCCGTAATCTTATTTTCATCGACAGAAATGTTGGCAATATCATTGCGGCACACCGTGGTATTCAGCTGAAAACGTCTTTTTATGCTCTTCACTACTTTATAAGCTTGCTTTCCGCTGGCTTGCTAGACTTACATCAAAATTGACCATTATATGTTAATATCTTCTATTTTTTATTCTTATTAGCTTATTTGCTACTCTTCTTAGATTTTCATACTCTTCGATAGTTGTCCTTTGTGCAACCCATCATTTCTTTTGTACCGGGCATGATGTCTGATCGTCTGTTCTGCAACGGTTTTAATGACTCAGACATTGTAGTGATCATCAGGGCCAGGGTTCTCAAGAAATTTCGATGAAACTTAAAATTATGGACTACAAAGGCAAATTGTTATATCTTGTGAATATTGTGAGAAGCGGATGGTTAATAAAATAGCTGAATGCAAAGAGCTTAATATTTTTAGCTCTTGGTTTCAATAAAAATCGAATATTTTTGTTCTGTCCAGAGCAAAACTCCGATTAGAGCGAAATTTTGCAAAGTGTTTGATGCACTTTTAAATCGATACCTGTGAAAATAAGCCCGCATTCAAAAGTTTATATTCAAAATGGCTGCCCATAAAGCTCAGAATGTAAGCAAAAATTGTTACTTTATCGGCAACCAAAGTAGTGAATTTTTCAGAAGAAAAGTAGAACGGTTTGTTACGGGGAATTTGAGAAGGTAGCCAACTTAACCACCACTTAAACATCACCACCGGGAAACGTGGTCTGAAGGCTGCATCCTCAAGCCAAACTGGGGTACGAAATTTTACCATGTATTGTATATAGTTCTAGTTAAGTTAGAAATAAGAATAAATTCTAATGTTAATGGTGACAGTAGAGTGGATTTTAATTTCCTCAAGTTAGATTAATGCAGCTCAACTTAGATTAGTTAGGCTCGACGAAGTTCACGATACCACTTCCGTATGTGCATGGTTGCTCTACAACGACATGATCTGTGATCAACAACCATGGAAAGAACGAGTCAAAAGGATTCGTGAGGAAAAAATCATCGTAGAAACCGACAGGATGAGGAAATTCATCGCAGCAACAGTAGCAACTGCAAAAAAAAAATCGTTTGGAGGGCAAAAATTTAGCGAGACACCATATATGAATGCCAGTGACATAGACGACATGCTGTTTGAATCCAAAAATAATGCTATTTACGTGCTAAATACGAATTACGTTTATGGGGATACCACTTCCGTATGTGCATGGTTGCTCTACAACGACATGATCTGTGATCAACAACCATGGAAAGAACGAGTCAAAAGGATTCGTGAGGAAAAAATCATCGTAGAAACCGACAGGATGAGGAAATTCATCGCAGCAACAGTAGCAACTGCAAAAAAAAAATCGTTTGGAGGGCAAAAATTTAGCGAGACACCATATATGAATGCCAGTGACATAGACGACATGCTGTTTGAATCCAAAAATAATGCTATTTACGTGCTAAATACGAATTACGTTTATGGGGCCGAACCTCTTCGGAGCATCCATTATCAATAATACATTCTACGAGCCAAGAAACGGAGCCCTCGGGCCACCTACTTCACTACAAAATGCACCGCCAAACTACACGAACAATAAATACAGCAGTAACCTTTGCAGAGCCTTCTCTGCTACTCTAGTGAACAGTAACCACATTGCTGAAGCACCGCACATATCCGTTACAGAAAGGACATCCTCGACGACAACCACGGCGTCAGTATCCACTCGAACTATTCCTAAACGGTTTAACCATAGTCCAAACGAACACAGCGGCCATTCACTTTGAAATCATATCCCCAATCCCCATCACCAACAACCGCATCACTTCTCACCCTACAAAACGCAGCAGGAGCAAATTCCATCCACAAAATCTTCAAATGTGACGTCACCGGCTGGGGTGGTGACAGAGACGACCACAACAATATCGTCATCATTAAAGAAAGCGTCCAATTTAAAGTCGGCGTTAACTGCTATGACGACAAAGTTCTGGAAGTATCATGGGGAAGAGAAATGGAAAAAGTCGACAAGTGTAGGAAATCTGACTTTAACGAACTGCGAAAGGAACAGCCGGATGAGGAACAAGGCGTGATGATCAACGACACTAACGACACCATCAGCCAGAGTAACAATAACAACAACAACAATAGTAATAAAAATAACAACAATGGAGAACGTAATAAAAGCGCAGGTGATAACAGCAATTAAAAGTCAAGTACGGAATTGTATAAAGAGGCTGCTGGACTGTTAGGACCTACATGTACACTTTATGATAATTGTCGGTGCTTAGGTTGTCAGAGTCACTATTTCGAACGTAATGATTCCGATAGCTACTCGGAGCTATCGTTTTTAGGCGATTGCTACGATGCCTATGATATCCAGTCCCAAAAGACGCAGCACCCGCAAGACTACAATTGATCAAACAACGCCGCCGAATGTCGAAGTTTACATTCACCATGAGATCGGGATACCTAGAAAAGAAGAAAAAAAAGGCACACAAAGTGTCTTTTCCAAGGGATAAAATATAAAAATACTACTTACCTGATAATCCTCAGTGATCCACTCAAAATCCTGGTAACCACCAGCACTCATATCGCACCAAACATAAAAAGACACCATTACGTCTATACTTGGAAAACGTCAAATGTTCGCCACAGCGGCAATATCGAAAAAAATATCTGCGACTCCGAATTCCGGAAACAACAGTTGAAGTGTGGTGGAAATTACGATGGAGTTACCCAACCGCACGAGCCGGGCTACAATTTCTATAAGAAAAGGAGAATGATAAGGTTTACTCCAGAATTAGCGGTGCTCCGTTGGAAAAGAGTTGATAAAAGGGTGAGGAACAGAGGAAAAGCCCTCTTTTGTGATCAAAATGTGTAGTAGGAAGGCAAAAAGAAAAGTGTGTGTTAAAAGGGGTGGGGAAGTCTAAAAGAAATCGGAAGGAAAAAAAGAGGAAAAAAGGAAAGAATACAAAACAGCATTAAGTAAAATTGTCACCACCAGGAGAAGGATATCTACCATCAATTGGCCATTGCTCGAGTCAGCGCAGGATCTTTTTCGCCGTGCAGACGATGACATGAGTAGCTAGATGAGGTGATGAGGTTAGTCAAACAAAATTGTTAAGATTTGTTTTTGTTGATAAACCTGATTTCATTGACTATTTTGTAGATAAAGTTTATTTCACATCAAAGAAAGTGGCACTATTTCTTAGTAAATTCACTTGGAAAATTTATAAACTGTTCTTTTTAGGAAGTGTAATGAGTTGGTTTGGGAAAATATGGTACGCGGGTGTTCGTCAGTGTAGTTAATTTTTTTTCGGTGGTGTTTAAGTGGTGTCGCTTTGGTTAGCAGAGATAGTAGCCCCCGAGTAGCGATATTTTTGTGCGTGTTCTTAGTGGAAGATGTGTTCGTTTAACGAGCTTCGGCAAACCGCCTTACTTCCTGGGCGGTCAAGTGTGGGGCCTAGACCAAAGCAGTAAGTTGGCGCCCACGCCCTTCTGCGGCGAGCAAATCTGGGACCACAGGCCCCCGTTGCCGGAGCACCCCATTGGTTAGCGGTGACAGGTTTATTATGCACCATTTTCTGGTATCTATTTTGCGTGATCTGAAGCTTTGTTACTAGATATTTAGCACATTGGATTCAGGTAGGTGAGCCATATAGGATGATTGGTTGGATTGCCATTTTGACGATGATGATGACGATGTTTCTGGTGTTGAGATGTGAATAACGATTAAGAAGGGGGTATAGCGAGAACACGGCCTTAAACGCTTTGGAGCTGACATCCTAAATATGACTTCTGAAGGTTAGTTTTTTGTTGAATATAAGCCCAAGATCCTCACTCCAGGGAAAAGTTTCCCCTAAAAAATTTATTGGTCCCTTCGGTAGGTGAGCAGACTTACGCTTCCTAGTGAAGAATATTGACTTCATTTTTGCAACATTAATTTGAGTTTTCCATCTATAATAGTATTGCTATGTAAGTTCTAACATCATTTCAAGGCTGGCAATAATGGAATTTGGGTATGCGCCTATGCTTTATATGCTAATGTCTTCTGCGGAAGCTGCAATTTGTCAGTTTGGTAAGGAAGGGAAGTCAGACATATAGACGTTATATAGTGATGGGCCTAGGCAGGAGCCTTGCGGAATACCAACAGTAATACTTTTCAGTGGGGAAGTACTTTCCCCTAGCTAGACTTGGAACTTCCTGTCAGTTAAAAATGCTCGTAAAAGATTCAACAAGTATGAGGTTGTGTACTATTTCTGTAGTTTATAGACAAGAGCGTAATTTTAGACTGTATCGAAAGCTTTTACTGTTTCCAACGTGCACAACTTACAGACAATTAGTCCAATTTATAAATTAAACACGAAAGCAAATGAATCGCCCAATCCACTAATTAGTGCCCTGGCGAACTGAAAACCAGCAGTTGCTATCACATATCTCTTTGGCCGTAACCTAGCCTCATAGGTTTTAGCTAGTTACCAGAAGATCGTTAAGTTATGTAAAGCTAGTAATAAGTTCAGTAGACGTTTTTTGCCGAAATTTTCCTCTAGCTGATTGTAATATTTACATCGAAATACGATACTACTCATAGTTTTAAGTAATGCTTAATTGATGGCGAAATGACTTTATCAGAACACCTACTATATTATAAAACCTCTGTACCGCATACATTCTACTAAAGAAAAATAATATATGTATATAAAGTGGTGAATTTATTCTGATAGAAGTGTTTGAAATTGCTTAAATAAAAGCATTTATAAGTCAGGAAAATCCTTTTAACAGTGTTAAGCTTTCAAAGAGTGAACTATGTAATTATTATTTACTTATTGAAACTAACAGTCCCTACGAGAAATTCGCCTATTCGGCTGGTAGTGCCAACGGCGAGTTTTTATCTTTTTAGAGTATTTTGAAGGCTGTTTTCTTTTTGGTCCGCATTTTTTATTTCAGAACTTGTAGAATTAAAATTTTTATGATTATTGGTAGGTAACGTGCATGGCACATCCATGTAACATTTGTAGCGCAATTTAGCTGTTGAAGTAATCATAAATTTGCTGTTTGTCTCAAAGGGCAGGCAAGCAACAAAACGTACAAAATATTCATTCATCTGTTTTTTCGATGAATTTTAATTTGAATTCCTTGTATTTCCATTTAAATTATTGAATTTTCGTATCAAACGAAACATTCATCATAATTTTTTGTCAATGCTTGGTAGTTCCAAAGAAATTTAAGTCCTATTTTGAAGCAACTATTGACGTACCACTGTTAAGCCATGATCTGAAGTACTTTCTGGAAGTCCTTTCCATTACTCTACCCATCAAATCACCAAATTAAGCTCTCAAGTCATACGTGGAAAGTTTTCGGTTCCATATAAGCACACCACGATTGGTATCGTCAGTTTGCAAAACAAACATTTTCTGAGGCAAATTCTCTGACGATTTCACTAAATACTCCAAATTGTACGGCTATTAAATGCTTAAGGGAGGCAATTAACGTTGGTTTCGTAAAACTTGTAATCGCTTGAAAATTTCCAAATGAATGCATTCATTTTGTACTTTAATCGAGAACTACATATTCGGAATTCCAATTCAACCGTTTTCCACACGGTCTAGTTTTACATTTCATTTGCCTGCTTCAACTACAAAGTCACATATGTACTATACTCGTACATTGGCATGCATGCAAATATCCACTAACATCGAGGCTCATTCGCATATTTGTATTTGTGTGGTTTTGAGAAAGATTGGAAGCCTATATTGCGGGTTCAGGTTCTATTTGAAGCTATAGCACGGTCTAGAACGAAAAGATTTTCAAACCAACCTTAATATTGAGTGGATTGAAGGAGTAGAATTTTCTGACTGAGTTATTTTTATGGATTGGAATAAAAATAATTCTCGCTTCCTGAAAATATTAAACAATTTTCGCACCAATTCCACATTAAGTGAAATTGTTTTATTCTTTGAATTAAGCCAATGTGTTTGAATGATTGTTTTAAATTGTTTATGCAATGACCTATATTAATTTTTTTAAATTGTTCATTTGGAAGAGTTTTATGAGTTATTGCAGTCAAAAATCTTATGGAAGTATGCTGGTTAGGTAAGTGGCTCATTTCTAAAAGTAGAATTTTATAAAGTTTGTCAAATCGCTAAAATGAGCTCAATGAGAAAAAAAATACACCCAAAAATTAAGCGTCATTGCATAAAACTGGATTTGAAAAATCATTTTTAAATAACACAACACAATGATATTAGTACTATCACGGCCCACAATGCTGACTGCACTGACATGAGAATCCCCTGACGTCCCTTTAACACAAAAAACCGAAAACAAGTTGAAGTAGCAGGAGAGGGCTTCTGCCAGAAGGCTTTTGTAAAACAATTAGTAAATCAAACTTGACTTATATACAGATTCCATAAATTGAGCACGAAAAATTAAATCCTGGTTATTATGTATCTAAATTAGCTGCCAATTCGTTTGAAGTGTTTTGACCCCGTCACTTGATTAGGCATGATAACACATCAATATTACAAACCGTTTCTGAAATTTACATCAAAATTCATACATATTTGAAGTGTCTCGGTTCGTTGTAAACGTATATCTCCCTAGTATCACGCGTTAATGTTGTTGTAATTGTTAAATATTCAATCGGCTGTAACTTAGCTGTTTATTTGTCGATCACTGCGAAATTTGCAGGACGCATACAACTTTTTTCAAAAAACTTAAATTGCAGCTTTTGGATAATTTAAGGATCCCATATTGATTTTATAGGGCAAAAATGTAAAACTTGTTAAGTGTATTATTATTAAAAAAGTTGATCGAGTTTCGACTTCTGAGGTATTTGTTGCCCTTGCACACTTGTGTATCTCATCTCTTTTTTTTTCAGATTTTTCAGGTCAAAGGTGTCCAATTGCAAGCGGAAGAGGGCCACAACATTTTCGTATATTTCTCCTTCTCTGTACCCCTCAAAGTAAAACTTGTCATTTTAAGACTCACTTTTAAAGGTTCGCATTAAGACCTTTCTTTTGATATCTATATTGCCTACATGCGGTGCATATTTTTTCAGGGTCACTCCCTTAAATGGGGAGACCACCCTAAAACACCTTATGCATTTTTTTTTATTGCTGAAACTTTGTAGAGGGCGTCTTTTTACACCTACTTACAAAATCTTATGTTTCCAGCTTATGTGATTTGCGAGAAATTTTGTTGTGACGCACTGATGGACGGACGGACAGACAGGACGGGATTTTAGTAGGGTTTTGCTAAATTATTTTACAACACCCTAAAAATGCAATGAACTGATAATATTTTACAACTAATCTCTGTTCAAACTTTGCTACAAGTTAGTCGAGTGAAGAGTATTTTAGTAGGTAGAATAGTTTTTGTTACCCACACATCTTTCACACGTTGCTCGAATACAGTTCATTCAAAACTTGTTATCTAGTGAGCAGTCCATAATGCTTTTCATTCAATTCCAAAAAAACCAGTTGGGTAAACAGACCTACGCTCATGTCAGAAGGGTTTTGTACTCAACTATACAGAAGTGCAGTCACCATCAATGAATAAAGTCAGGAAATATGTCAAAGAGATGTGCACGTTTCAAATAAAATCCATTGTTTTTCTATTTTCAACTGGCGCCATTTTGTTGCAAGCCAACAAAAATCACTCAAATCATGAACTCCTAAAAATATTAATGTTATTGCCCTTATTTGAAAATTTCAAGAAGATCAAATCAAAACTGCAGTGTCTGATTCAATGGAAAGTCCGTAAAATACCAAAATCATGTGTAATTGTTGTTGTAATTGGAGAAATTTCAAACGACTATAACTTCCGTGTACATCATTCGGTTTTCATCAAACTTACATAGTTTAAGGACCTTTCATAGGACTACTTAAACATCGAATTTCGTTCAGTTCAAGGGTACCTATACGATTTGATTGGGGAAAATGTGAAATTCGAAGATCATACTATTATTAACAAAGTTGAGCGAATTTCGTCTTCTAAGGTATTTGTTGCTGTTGTACTCATAAACACCTCCACCCCTGCTTTTTTTCAGATTTTTCGGATCACAGATATCCAATCGCGAGGGGGGGGGGGGGTATTTCTCATCCCTGTGCACCCCTCAAAGCAAAGTTTGCCAAACTAAGACCTGTTTTGAAAAGTTCTCATCAAGACCTTTCGTTTGATACCCATATCGGCTACCTTTGATGAAATTTTTTTTGGGGGGGTCACTCCCCTATATGGGGAGACCCATCATCAGTTCGTTTTCTAAACGTAGTCCCGATTAAGTCACGGTCGTTACCTGTTATCCTCGGGTCCATGGGGGCAGGGCTCCTCAAAAAATGCTAGCCTCTAAGAGTGTTCCTGTCGACCAGCACTCCCCATCCAGAAATTTCCTCACGTACGTGGGGGCGAAACTCCCCAAAGAATGCTAGCCTCCTAATTCAGCGCAATGACGATACTGCTTCATTAATGCAATATGGTATAACTTAGATCCATTAAACATTTTTGAGGATGGAGCACACAGCTTCTGATATTTATTTTTTAACAGCACGTATATGAAAAAACAACGTTTAGAAAATTGGAAAAACCACTTTGAAATGCCCTAAAAAGAATGAAATAAATTTTATGGAAGCGGTGCCATATCAGTTTTTCTCGTTTCTTTTGTGATGGTACACATGGAAGGTTTTTATGTTGAGATAGGGAAATCACTTTGGTACCATTTTGTGCCATTTTGTTGCAAGCCAACAAAAATCACTCAAATCATGAACTCCTAAAAATATTAATGTTATTGCCCTTATTTGAAAATTTCAAGAAGATCAAATCAAAACTGCAGTGTCTGATTCAATGGAAAGTCCGTAAAATACCAAAATCATGTGTAATTGTTGTTGTAATTGGAGAAATTTCAAACGACTATAACTTCCGTGTACATCATTCGGTTTTCATCAAACTTACATAGTTTAAGGACCTTTCATAGGACTACTTAAACATCGAATTTCGTTCAGTTCAAGGGTACCTATACGATTTGATTGGGGAAAATGTGAAATTCGAAGATCATACTATTATTAACAAAGTTGAGCGAATTTCGTCTTCTAAGGTATTTGTTGCTGTTGTACTCATAAACACCTCCACCCCTGCTTTTTTTCAGATTTTTCGGATCACAGATATCCAATCGCGAGGGGGGGGGGGGTATTTCTCATCCCTGTGCACCCCTCAAAGCAAAGTTTGCCAAACTAAGACCTGTTTTGAAAAGTTCTCATCAAGACCTTTCGTTTGATACCCATATCGGCTACCTTTGATGAAATTTTTTTTGGGGGGGTCACTCCCCTATATGGGGAGACCCATCATCAGTTCGTTTTCTAAACGTAGTCCCGATTAAGTCACGGTCGTTACCTGTTATCCTCGGGTCCATGGGGGCAGGGCTCCTCAAAAAATGCTAGCCTCTAAGAGTGTTCCTGTCGACCAGCACTCCCCATCCAGAAATTTCCTCACGTACGTGGGGGCGAAACTCCCCAAAGAATGCTAGCCTCCTAATTCAGCGCAATGACGATACTGCTTCATTAATGCAATATGGTATAACTTAGATCCATTAAACATTTTTGAGGATGGAGCACACAGCTTCTGATATTTATTTTTTAACAGCACGTATATGAAAAAACAACGTTTAGAAAATTGGAAAAACCACTTTGAAATGCCCTAAAAAGAATGAAATAAATTTTATGGAAGCGGTGCCATATCAGTTTTTCTCGTTTCTTTTGTGATGGTACACATGGAAGGTTTTTATGTTGAGATAGGGAAATCACTTTGGTACCGCTTTCATAAAACTTATTTCACCCTTTTTTGGGGCAAATTTTTTTTTCGAATCAAATCTTTTAAAACTCAGTTACTTGGATAGGTTGTACTATTTATGTTAAAATATAATTCCTTGACTACAATGCAGAACTCACTACTGCTAAAACCTGTAGCGTTCAAAGGAATCGAGTTTAGATCCGATACAATTTAGTACAAGATAACATCAATGGCTACCTTGATTTTAGGTTTCATAAAAATCAAATACAAATTGAAGCTTTAAGAAACTTTCGAAGTTCAAACTTTGGCTAGCCACCATTTTGATATTCTGACGTGACCCTGAAGAGTTTTTTATCGTTCAACTTCTTTCGACTTTTGTGTGACCGCTATTGTGTTTCAGATTTTGGAATTTTAATTGTGAGCTTTATCACACGCTTTAATGAATTTTGGTACAAATCGGAGCTATTATTTAGTCAGAACAGAAAACACGGGTTTAAATCTAAAACCGCCTCTATTTTGTTTTCGCTTAATTAATTCAAACGACTAACAAATCTAGTCGAAATATTTCACTTCTGAAAATTTGGCGACAAGTTTCGTTGTATCTTATATATATATATACATATATATATATATATATATATATATATATATATATATATATATATATATATATATATATATATATATATATATATATATATACGCATGTATATATATTTTTGTCTATATATATTCATATGTACTTATTTATATATATATATATATATATATATATATATATATATATATATATATATATATATATATATATCCAAGGTGTGACAATTAAGTAATAAGACTGATTCCATGAAAACCGTATATTTAAAAATTATTCTACAACTCTGCCATCCCCATCGAAGTAGTCTCCTTGGGCAGCTATACAACGATTCGAGCGCGTTTTCCATGCTTCGTAACATTTCTAGAACACTTCGACTAGGATTTCCGTAATCAACTCAAAATGAGTTCCTTTGACCACCGATTTTGTTCTAGGGAACAAAAAAAATTCACAGGGTGACATATCGGGCAAATAAGGCAGTTGTTGGAACACGGCGATCCCTTTAGAGGCCAAATACGAGTACTGGGACACGCTGAGGGCGTTGTAGCACGGCACATTGTCGTGATGAAGGTTCCAGTTACGAGCGATGTCCCCGTTGACTCGTTTTGGCAATTTTTCTAGTACTTGGCGATCGTAGACTTGATTTACGGTTTGCCCGATGGATCTTCACGGATTCAGGTGCACGCACGCTGCGCATTTGCGCCTCGTCTTCCACGCCTCTTCTTAAACCTTTATGCCATCGAAACACCTAGGTACGACTAAGAGCACTATCACCATGCACTTTTATAATTTTGGCGTACGTTTCCGAAGCTGTTACGCCCAATCTGGCACAAAATTATATCACGACGCGTTGCTCTTGATTTCGTTTCTCTATTTTCGTAACGAGAACCACCAACACACTTCTACTCAACACAAAACAGCAGGCAAACTAAACAAGTTAGAGCAATGGTAAATATATCAATGAAGACAGGGAGGGTGCCAAAGAAGGGAAGGGAATTTCAAGGTCACAGGTTTATCACAAACGCAGCAATAAAATTAGTCCCATTACTTAATTCTTATACGTCGTGTGCTTCATGAAAATGATGTCCTGTAGTTAAATAAACAAGTTGGGTAGACAAAACTACACTTATGTCAGAAGGGTTTTGTACTTAATATACAATATCTGGATAAATAGAATGATTTAATTCAAGAAAAACTTTACTGACATGTACAACAAAAATATTCCTTCTTTGAAAGAACTCCATCTTAATCTGCCAACATTTTATTCCAATAATACTACAATGATTGACTGACCTGAATCTTAAACATAATTTTCTTATTCATATTATTTAAAAATTTGGAGATGATTCAATCAAAACTGTAATGTCTGGTTAGATGAAAAGCCCATATGGTAAGCCATGAATCGATGATTACAGTACAGAGGAGTGGCCCCTGAAAAAAATTTCATGAAAGGTAGCCGATATGAGTATCAACTGAAAGTTCTCTATGAGAGCTTTTCAAAACAGTTCTTAAACTGACATATTTTGCTTCTGTGGGGGCATAGGGGGGGTTGGAAATCCATGAAAAATGTGTTTCCTCCCTCGCGAATGGACACCCGTGATCTTAAAATATCTGAAATAATTATCAAGGGAGATATTTGTGGGTATAACTATAACAAATACCTCAGAAGTCAAAATTCTTTCAACTTTGCTAATAATAGTATGATCATCGAACATGACATGTTTCTTGATTTTATTCGTTACTGGTTACTGCATTCTGTAAGTTGAGTACAAAACCCTTCTGACATGAGCATAGGTCTGTCTACCCAACTTGCTTAGAATCTTAGAATGGTTACAAAGCCCTTTTGCTAGGAGCTCTCTCCTGCCTTTCTGACTTGTTTCAATTGTATATACTTATCTTCATGATACCTATCATTCCTGAAATTTTCATGCAAATCCTAGCAAAGCTGTAGTTTCTAAGTCGGTAAAAAGCGCATATGGCTCCATTGCCATATGTTTCCATAGTAATACAGGGCATATTGTTCCATAGTAATGCAGGAAAATTCAAATCGCTATAACTTCGTTAAATATTATTCGATCTTTATGAAACTTTCAGGAAAGATTAATCTCATACATAGTCATCTGTGTACTGAAGGGTACCATTAAGATTTTATTCAAGAAAACATAAAATCGATAAATCATACTATTACTAACAAAGTTGAGTGAATTTCGACTTCTCATGTATTTGTTGTTGTTGTACTCATTAAGGCCTATATCCATGATTTTTTTCAGATTTTTCGGATAGAAGGTGTCCAATCGCGAGGGGGGGGTACGCGAAAAGTTCGTACATTTTCCCTTCCCCTGCCCCTCTCGGTACTCATAAGGCAATTTTAAGACTTGTTTTGAAAAGATCTCATTGAGACCTTTCCAATGACACCCTACTCGACTACCAACGGTGAAATTTTTTTTTGGGGGGTCACTTCCCTATATGGGGAGACCCCCCTTAAACCCTTTTGAAAATTTTTTTCACCATTGAACTTTCAAGAAGTCACCACTTCTGACCTTTCCACAAAGTTTCATGATTGTAGCTTCTATAGTTTCGGAGAAAAAGTGCTGTGACATACAGACGGACGGACGGACTTACGGACGGGCGGACGGACGGACGGACGGACAGACGGACACAGTCGTGATTGCAATAGGGTTTTGTATTTTAGTACAAAACCCTAAAAAACGACCATGCATTTTCATGTTAATCTTTAAAGGTATGATCAGTTATAGAAGGAAAAGTATCATTTCTTTATGTCTTGATTCTCGTCGGTCTTGTAAGGAAATCACTTATTTTAGATTTCTGGGCATATAATGTTTAATATTAATTAAAAATAACGAATCAATTTTCAAATGACGATTAACTCTATAATTTGGAATCAATCAATCCTTATCATTTCTTCAGGGAATTTTATAAATCTTATGTATAACGTTTGCGTCTAATGATGTACGAAGGATGTTTTAATAACGTAATCTGTAGGAAAAGAATGAATGCGGAAGAGAAAAACATCACGAAATAAACCTCAATGAAATTGCTCTAAATCATGTTAAATTCTATTTATGCTGCGTTTAGAATTAATTTATTAATTATTTCCGGAAGATATGATTGACCAAAGTGTTGCGTCAATGCGGGAAATCAAGGATACTGATCATTATTATCATCCGTCATCAAGGAATCGATAGCTCCATAAAAATCCTGGAGGAATGCAAAAGAGTTAACATTTTTCGTACGAAAGATCATGAACATTCAATTTCTCGACATCAACGTATCATATTGAACTGTTAATATCTACAGAGTCCTTATAAGGATCGTCATTCTGTATAGATACATTTTAGTTCAATATGTTGTCCTACATCGGAAACTTCTGCAATCGAATCCTTACGCCCGTCGATCAGTTATGCTGAGAAATCGGGGTGCCGTTAATTGAATTTCTTGCTCTTTAAATGAAACCAAACAAGAAGAAAGATCAAAAGTTACGGGTGAACATACATAAAAACAAGTTGGATAAACAGACCTACGCTCATGTCAGAAGGGTTTTGTATTCAATTTACAAAATGCAGTCACCAGATCGAATCAAATCAAGAAACATGTCAAAGATATTCAGGATACCTATCATTCCTGAAATTATCATGCAAATCCTAGCAAAACTGTAGTGTCTGAGTCGGTAAAAAGCGCATGTTGTTCCATAGGTATATGTTGCCATAGTAATTAATGCAGCGCATATTGTTTCACTGTAATACAGGATAATTCAAACCGCTATAACTTCGCTAAGTATGATTTAATCTTTATGAAACTTTGAGGATAGATCAGTCATCTGTGTACTGAATTTCGTTGAATTTAAGAGTACCGTTAAGATTCTATTCAAGAAAACATAAAATATATAAATCATACTATTTCTAACAAAGTTGAGTGAATTGCGACTTCTCACGTATTTTTTGTTGTTGTACTCATTAAGGCCTACATTCTTGATTTTTTTCAGATTTTTGGGATGTAGGGGGGGGACACAAATTGTTCGTGTATTTCCCCTCTCTGTGTGCGCCTCGAAGCAAACTTTGCCAAACTGAGACCTGTTTTGAAAAGTTCTCATCAATACCTTTCATTTGATACCCATATCGGCTACTATGGCTATCTCCCTTAATTACCTTATAAAATTTTTTGTAGTTGAACTTTAAAGAGAGCACCACTTTACACCTACATACATAATTTGATGTTTCTAGCTAAAGTAGTTTCCGAGAAAAGCTGCTGTGACACACGAACGTATGGACGGGCGGACGGACGGATGGACAGACGGACAGACAGGACGCGATTTAAGTAGGGTTTTGTAAAATTATTTTACAAAACCCTAAAAAAGAACGTTGCAAGAGATACTTAGAAGTCAAATCAAATGCCCTTAGCGTGGAAGCTTTTGAGTAGCTTACTGGTTTAATCATTAAGTTTGTATGGCACCTGGCTAATATGACGACGAATCACTGCAGAAATAAATCGTGGAAAAAATTTAGGTGCAAATCAATCGGCTGCATTGCTCACAGCAAAAGCTCATGATGATGTGCAGGAAGAATGTAGCCTTGAGCTTCCTTTTGGTAGGCTTCTCTGAATTTGACACGGTCTTATTCAGCTCACAATCGATCAATGTCCACATTTTACTGTACTTCTCCATCTTCAAAAGCATTCAAGCTTCAAAGGAGCGCATGCCCAGAGTCATTTTGGCAAAGGGTGGTAATAAGAAAGTAGGACAAAAATCTCGTAGACTCATAAATCACCTAGCGGAAGGCAAAACATAATTCCAAAAGATTTTCGTCCCACTTGCTATGATTGGATCCTATGTAGGCTCTGATAGCATTGCCTGGTTTGACCTCTCCGAGGTATTCGATTGCTGTGAATAGTATGGAGTGCAGCAGTGGTGCACCCCATAGTCATTTATAAGCATAGAGAATACCTTGGAGATGAACTGCACACCATTGTCCACGTGAAGTCATTCGGGAACTCCAGAGGTCAAAAAGATTTCATGTTCGAAATATCGTACGGCTGAATTCGTAGTGGCTTGAGCCATATGAACTTGGTATAAAGGTCTAGGACAAAAAACAATTCAGTATTTCATGAGGTCCACAAACATGCAATCCATAGGTCACGCCGAGTCTCATGATGCACTCATAGGGGGTCTCAGAGTGATATTTGAAGTTCGCATGTCGAGTTGCAGGAGAACCAGTACTGTTGTACCCACGGCCATTAGCAAGGAACAAATTATCAGGTTGCTTCAGAATAGGCTCCTTGAGATGTTTATGCTTGGGCTCGTGAAACACAGTCTCTAAAATCGAACCATCAATATATTTGTGGCTTCGAAGAAAAGTAATGGGAAGACCACCCGCTTCCTGGTAACAAGATCTTAACAACACATCAGGAACAACGTTAAGGGCTCCTTATCGATGTCCAATTTACAAATTAAGCCCTTGCAATTTCAGGCTCAATCGAGGCAACCGACAAGGAAGATCTGACTGCTGCATAAGCCATTTAAGGCTAACATGGTCGGTAGTGATGGTGGAAGGCTACATTCGGTATATGCCTTTAATCTTTTAATGCTTTGCACCATAGCTAAGCATTCCAATTCTGTAATGCTATAGTTGCGTTGCGCAGCATTAATTTTCATCGACATAGATGCATGCGATTGGATGATCTCCCACTTATTGTCCTTATGGAACAAAATACTTCCGATACCCACTATACTTGCATCACATTGAATATAGAAATGTCTTGTAAAATTGGGGTAAAATGGGAATGAGCAACTGCTTTACTCCATTGAAGGCAAAGTTTGCTGCCGAAGACCACTTGCAGGATCCTTAACCGAATCTGTTAGTGGTAGCAAAGTTTGGAATAAAACACATATACTATCCTGCCATGCCTGTGAACCATATCACGTCTTTGGTCTTTTTGGAGTTGAGGACATGTCTGAAACCTTCTCCGTGTCGGTGGGCAGGATATCATCACTTACTATGGAGCCAAGATATTTGATTTCTTTTTTGACGAAATTGTTCTTTTCAACATTGATCACCAAGTTGGCATTACTGGGCAGGTTTGCAATTGTACTCAGAAGCTCCAAGTCCTCATTAAATATGGAAATCGTAACAAGCAAATCATCCAGGCACATAAATACCTTGTCCTACAGTTCACGTGGCATGACTTTATACATCAACCAACACATTGTTTGGGAGGCGTTACTTAAGCCAAACAGCATAACCTTGAAATGGTACAGTGACCTTTCACCTTAATTACTGCATCCAATGGAATCCGCCAAAGGCATCCTTCAGGTCGAAGCTGGTAGTGAAGCTGGTGTTCTAGAACCATGCCAACAGACATCAGCGGTAATGGACAAGTATCTTTAAATGTCACCTAGCGTCAAGGCATAATTGTACGTTACCGAGCTTACTAATTTTTTTTTTTGTGGTAGGGGTGTGAAGGCATTTACGCCCGCTGAGTCTGGCAGTGTGGGACTCTCATGGAGAATACCCTTGGACTACCCACTAAATACCTCCCCTGTCGATCTGAGAACCTAGCCTGGAACCGTTTGACACATTAATTCGGGCCAGGTCTCGTTTTGTTACGCCGTGGGGCGCCTTCAAGCTGGGAGTCCCTTTCCTAGCGGGAGGGGAGAGGGGAAGAGGAAATGCCAGAAGAGCGATCCCCCAGCCCCAGCACCTTCGGCTGCTGCGAGTCCTTTTTATCTTTTAGGACTGCCCGAGCATAATGTGCCACCTGGTTCCATTTGTCAACCGATTCGAGCATCACCGCAACTATATTATCCGGGGTGAGCTCTCCCGTCTCCCTGTAGAGTTCTCTTCGCAGCCTGGCCCATTTGGTACACGCAAAAAATGTGTGCCAGGCATTGTCCTCCTCTCCTGGGCAAAACCGACAATCGGGAGACCGTGACTTACCGATCTTGTGCAGGTAAGACTGAAAACACCCGTGCCCGCTCAAAATCTGGGTCAGATAGAAGTCAGTCTCACCATGCCTTTGATTCAGCCACGGTCTCACATCCAGGATGAGGCGCGCAGTCCAGCTTCCCTTCGTGCAATTCCTCCAAGACTGCTGCCAATCGTTGAGCGAGCGTTGTCTCTCCTCGTGGACAACCATCTCCCTCGCATCCTCGTTTCGGCGCAGGTAAATAGCACGGCGCTCTCTAGCAAGGAGGGCGACAGGCATCACGCCTGCAATCACTCTCACCGCCGAGTCGGAGACTGTTGGATACGAAGATGCAATTCTCAGTGCTCCTCTTCTCTGTACCTGTGCCAATCGTTTTCGGTATACCTCCTTGCTGAGAACGTCGCCCCATACCTCTGCTCCATACAGTAGCACTGACCCTACAGCACTCATCTAGAGGCTTCTTCTTGATGGGCTGGGTCCCCCTACGTTGGCCATAAGTCGACTCAGGGCCGATATTCCCGAAGCAGCCTTCTCAGCCGTCACCCTGATTTGCTCAGAGAAACTCATCTTCGAGTCCATCAGTAGCCCCAGGAACTTCACCGCTGGCTTCGATTCGATTTGTATATCTCCAATACTGATCATCCTTACTCTAGGGACTCTTTTTTTTTGTCAAGATGACCACTTCGGTTTTCTCCAGTCCTAAACTGAGCTCGCGAGCAGTCATCCAGTCCCCCGCTCGGTGCATTAGCATACCTAGCCTAAGTTGCGCTTGTTCAACGGTGCGTCCGGTGACCAGAGCCGCAACATCATCCGCATAGCCGACCAAGCGCGACTCATCTGGCATCTCAAGTCTCAGTAGCCCGTCGTAAGACACGTTCCACAGGTATGGACCAAGGATAGATCCCTGGGCAACACCCGATGTAATTTCCATCCTTCGTTGGCCCTGTGTCGTGTCGTAGAGCAGGCTTCGGTCCTTTAGGTAGTTCCTCAAAAGCCGCATTAGATATTTTGGAACTTGAAAAGAGTTTTCCAGCGTGTCCAGAATATTCACCCATCTAGCGGAGTTGAAGGCATTCCTGACGTCGAGTGTCACCAACAGGACGATCCGTCGTTTGGTGCGACTATATGCCTCTGCCTTTTGGACCGCGTTCACCACCTCTGCAATCGCATCACTGGTAGAACGTCCTGCTCTAAAGCCGTACTGCCAAGGAGATAGGTCCCCAGCAGCACGAATCGCGTCAGTGAGTCTTCCCTTGATGAGTTTCTCTTGCATTTTCCCAGCCGTGTCTAGCATGCATAACGGGCGGTATGCAGATGGCGATTCGGGATTTCCCTTCCCCTTGCTGACCAGCACGAGCCTCGCCACCTTCCATCGTACCGGGAAAACCCCGTCCCGTAGGCAAGCGTCGAATGTGCTGAGCAGCAAGTCACAACAATGGTGATAGACGAGCTGCAAAACCTCAGCTGGAACACCATCTGGGCCTGGAGCCTTCCTCGCTTTCAGGGAGAGGGCTGCCTCTTCTAGTTCCAGCTGTGTGAAGAGAGGGCACTCGACTGCTGTTTCACCATGGACAGCGTCAACACGGACGGGATGGGCGGGGAAGAGTCCCCGCACTATCGCGTCTATCTTTTCTGCGTCATGTATACAAGGCTTCCGTAGAGCACCAAGTTTCCCCATGACCAGCTTGTAGCCAAGGCCCCACGGATCCCTATTTACATCGTCCACAAGGTCTTGCCAGCATCGGGCCTTGCTCTTGCTAATAAGGCTGCGAAGATATTTCCTGCTGGACCTGTATGCTGCTAGCCTAGTGTCTGCCTTCTCCCGTGTTCGCGCCCGCTGGGCCTCTCGCCGAAGTTTGTGACACTCGCTTCTTTGTTCGGTGATCTTGTTTGACCACCAGTATACTGGAGGCTTACCGTGTCGGGGTCTCCGACGGGGCATGGAAGACTCGCAAGCAGCTATGATGGTACTCATAGTTGAGTTCACCAAGTCCTTGGCTGTAGGACCTCCACTCCCTGGCGGAGCTCCCAGCATCGGTGCACCTGCCGTAAGCGCTTCAGCGAACCTCTCAACGTCCATCCTCCCAGTCCTCCATCCGAGGATTGAAGTTTGGGCATATGCACGCAGAGTGGCACTGTCGTGAATCTCAACCGCTATATACCGGTGATCACTAGCCGAGTAGTCCTCTAGTATTCGCCAGTGGTGTCTCTAGGTACAAGGGACTTCGAAGCGAGTGTCACATCAGGTATGGTTCCTACGCAACCCCAGCGGCGGAAAGTAGGGGTGTTACCAGTACTTAGGACAAAAAACGCTGTTCTGGCCACCATGTCCAAGATTTGCTTTCCCCTTGGGTCGGATTGTGGCATACCCCATTCAATGGCTCTAGCGTTGAAGTCTCCCCCGACCAGCATGTGGCCCTCTGTGTTCGAGACAGCGTCCTCCAGGGCATCGAGTTTGGTTCGAAAAGATCGCATTGCCTCGTTAGGCGTCAGATAAACACTGAAATATGTTATCCCTGAGCACCGCACCCACACAAAACCATCCCCGCGTCCATGGCCCTGCACCTGAAGGCGGGCGCTGTCTCGAACCCAGATGGCCGAGGTACTAGATTTGTCAGGGTACCACGCTTGCGAGTCCTTGTTATGATATTGCTCGCTCAGCAACAGGAGGTCAGCTTTCTTATCCCTCGCAAACTGCTCAATTAGGTCCTGGGCGTTTGTGCTTCGGTGCAAATTGACCTGCAGGATACGGATCATTTGAGTATCGATTTGGCTTTAGTTAGGGCCTCCTTGAAAACCCAGCATCTCCCTGTCCCTGGCTCATGTTTGAGGTCGCCGGGTGCTAGCTTAGCATCCTGGCAAAGAATGCATTTTGCCTCGTTCGTGCACTCCTTTCTTTTGTGCCCCGTTTCACCACATTTGTAGCACAGAGATCTCCTGTCGGGTCCCCTACAGCCATACGCGGTGTGTCCGTATTCAAAGCATCTGAAGCAGCGGATAGGGATCGCTCTTCTCCGTATCCTGCAGATCACCCAACCTATCTTAATTTTGCCCTTCACCAGGATTTGCTGGGCATCTTTATCAGCTAGTTCGACAATAGCCATGCGTTGCCCCCTTGTGTTTTCACGTGTCAATCTTGCCTTGACTTGACTTAAGCTGGGGAACTCCCTCCTAATGGCATCCTCTACTTCAGCTTTGTCCGTGAAGCAGTCGAGGTCCCTGATTTCCAGCGTGGCCATTGGTTCGAGCGAAGCAAACGTTGCCGCATCTCCAAGAATCTTTTGAACCGCGTCACGGAATGCATCTTTGTTTGTGGCCTCTGGCCCAAATTCCACCAGCAGGCCACCAGTTCGGGTTGGTCGAACTGCTTTGATGGCAGTTTTGGTGTCGTCTGGCTTGACCGCTCCTTTGATTTCACGGAGGACATCTGCGTAGGTTCGGCCCTTAGTGGGTTTAATAAGCAGTGCCTCTCGCAAGGGTTCGCGCCACGGTTTGCATTTTGTTTTCTGCGGTATATCGGGGGTTTCTTTGTTCTTTTCGTGGTTGAGCTCTTTGTCTGTTTTTTTAGGAGTAGCTTTTCGGCCGCTTTTTTCGCTGCCTTGTTTCGCACCACATGAAACTCCTCGCCTGGAGTGTCAACTTCGTTTATGGTCTCGTCCTTCTTCCTTTTCTCACGGTCGCCTTCAATTGGGCTACCAGCCATTCTTTTGCTGCTGCTAGGACCTACTGATGCCTCGAGGGAGAGCGTGTCTTTTTGGTGCTTTTCGGTTGCAAGCCACCTCCGCCTGTAGTGCGTTATGCGGCCAAAAAGCTCCTCCAGTTCAAGAATGCCATTCTTGACACTCTTGCCTATGTTTTTCTGCACTTTGCAGGCAGCCCTCAGTTGTCTGACGATAGCCCCCGCTTTCCGAGTAAGCCACTCCTCTTCGGCGCGGTCAAGGGCGATTGTGTTATTTGATGCCACCTCTTGGGAGAGGCCCCCGTTTCCTAGCCCTTTTGCTTCTATCGCTTCGGTCGCGTTTGAAGTGGCGTCGGCCAACGGCAAAACTTCTCCCTCCCCCAGTCTTACACTGGCCTCTGTTGGGGTCGCAGCTTGATCCGAATTGTGTATGTCTTGCACTGGATGCTCCGGGGTGCGCATAGTCCTTCTACTGCACCCAAAGGCCGCAATGATGCCAGGTTGCACAACGCACTCTGCCTTCTTTCGTTCGTTAGTCCGTCTGTGGTCTGTCTCCGATGATTTAACCTGTGATGTTGACTTTGACAGTATTTCTGGGGTTTGCTACCTCCCCTCGCAATCGGTGACTTGTTTTATCGGTGTTCTTGCCAACAGCGGTTTTTGCCTGAAAGGGTTCTCCGTGCTAGCGTCCTGTTTGCTTGTAGTTATATCTGTTACAGAAGCCAAGTTCGCCACTTCTATAACATTGCAGTCACTGGATGACGACGGCCGGGAGCCTGCTTGTTCACTACCCTCTGCCGCCGGTACTGGGGATCCGACCCCCTGCACCGTAATTTGGTTCCCCTTGTGGACCTGCATGATTTGGTTTTCTGTCTGGGTTTCCGTTCCCATAGCATTTTACCTACTGCCAGGATATATGGATAATTGATGACGCCATATATTTCGTCATGTCACAGTGAAGATCATTGACACTCAGGTATTTGTCCTGAGACTCTCCCTTCACTGCCGACCATTGTCCGCGGCTGCTTATTGGTTATTCGCAGCGAACCTTTCGAGAAAGGTCTTCCCCTATCCGCAACCCTGGGCACGCGTTTGGTTCCCCGGTCTGAGGGCACTATCGATAAATCGATAACCAAATACCGAGTTTACTAATAAGGATTACAGGAGAGCTTGAAGAGCTTTGGCTTTTTTTAACTACCCCAAAGACAGCATTCAGTCGAGTTCATAATATGACAGCTTCTGTTGAACTGGCGAGACAACATAATGCAAAAAAAAACCAGTTTCAATGTTGTGGGACACGAGAGTGGACCTACCCAAGCCTTTCTCATAGTGTAACGGGAACTGTTCTTTGATGTTTAAGTTTAACACTCGGAGGTTCTTTGGTTGCTTTGATAGTGTTGACTTAGATTGATGCAATTTTGAGGAGGTCCTAGAAGTCAATTTTAAACTACACTGCGTGCGTTAAGGAAGGGACCACCAGAAACCTCATCAATATAATTATGGTGTTAAAGCTTACCAATGTGGTGACATACCCTAGAGCTGGATCCTTGTTTCCTGATACATCCTGGACATGGGCGTGCATGAGATGCATATGCAAGCCCAGTTTTCACTGTATGTTCAAGGATGCAGCTTCAGGAGAACTGGCACTGGCTCCACTATCAAGCAAGCCCGTCAATTTGCAACCTATGATGAAAATAGCTGCGTGAGGCGTATTTTCGCCAGGAAGTGCAACAACTGACTCTACGCAGACATTACCTTAAGGATCTCCAAAACCGATCCCGGAGGAAACGTACTCTAAAACAGGCGAGTAATTCTTGATCAGTACTCATCATTTCATTACTTTTGACGTAGTAGAATACGCTATCCAAGATCTCCAGATTTTCTCAATAAGATGAAAAGTTTTGGGGAAGGTACATTGGTAAAGTAATGTCCAAGCATTGGGATCAGTCATTGGAAGCTCTATAGCTCTGAGTCAACATTCGTTGCTGCATTTACTTGTCTGGATGATTGAATAGTGTCAAACTCTAGAGCCGACATGGCTTATCGTGAAGAAACAGATTTTACGTGATATAGGCTGATAACTGACCGAGCTTGATTAACGCGTGCGGGACGCGAGGAGATTTCGTTTTACAATTAACATTTACAACCCCAAGTAAGAGTGGGGCAACCAGGTGGAAACGGTGCCCTTTTGCATACTCCCATCCGAAACAAGGTCCATTGTAGTCATGGCCATTTATTTTCCATTTAAATGAAAAATTCAACCGAAAGTAATTCATATGAACTTTCCCCTCAAATAAAAAATAAAAATGTTACAGTGTTATACGGAATTGTATATATTACGGAATTGTATAAAACTTTACCTTAAATAAGAAACCTCTGCGGAAGGCCTCTCTATCTTGCAAGAGCACCTGTAACAACAAAAAGAGTAGAGAGCTCACCCAATGGCTAGCTCATGTGCGGAGGGGCTCGCCAACGTGGCAAGTCCCATGCTTGGCCAAAGGTCAAGCGAAATAGAAAGACCGAGTTTTCTTTTTTTATCTTTTCATATGTTTTCTTCTTTTTTTGACTTGAACGTCATTATACAATATATTATGTTAATGTCAGCAATAATAACAATAATAAAAACTTCATAAATGTTAATCCGTTCTTATGAGTCTAATAAATTTTCTTTCAATAGAAGTTAGGCTACTCAGTTCTCAGTGGTTTTTCTTTTAAAATCAACCATGAGTCGCAGCATCTAATTGGGAATACATTGTTCGACTCGAATAATACAATATATCAATTATCATCCCTTGATTTCTATTAAAATGAAATATAATATCTGCTTTATCTCTTACACAACTTATTTATAGACAACATGGTCAAATATTGATATGCATATTCATGCAGTCCCCGCACATTCTTCAAATGTTTTACTTTCCACTTAAAAGTAAAATGATGTTTATAAATGTCTCGCATGACCTCTAAAACATCAAAAGTGATTGCCGGAATAGTTTTCGGTCAGCATACAATTTATCATTATAAATACAAATATGGAAACAAAACGGTACTTACCCACTCCTCCAACGAGCGCTCGTTGTTGGGGGGCTAGGTGTCTGCAATTATTTAAAAATAAAAGAAAAATCGCAAAAAATTGTATTGAATAGGACATAAACTTTATGCTCACTCCGTTATAAATGATAGACAGACAAATTAAGAAGCGCCTGATTATCTGGTATGCACCAAACTGGCCAATTTCCGTTAAAATCGAATATAAATTGTAATTCACTTTCGACATCTTGAATAACTGTGCTTAAATCCATGAGAATTTGTTTATGGATCACGTTTAGGGGAGACCATGGCTACTTGTCATAGATTTTGGTTTTCGATTTTTCTATTTTTTTCAGATAAATATACAACCTTTTCGGCTTTTGTGAATTATTGATTAACATCTATGGTATCGATTTGCATAATTATTATTACTAAGGAACGGTTTTGTCTACTCTTAGAAAATATTTCCCGAAGGCCTCCCCTAGTTATGGAGTAAGTTGATATATCTATAGGGGCTTGTTGGCATACCTGAAAAAGATTGGGTTTTGAAGGAAAAGCAACGTGCAGTTAGGACAAAATTATTTTATTTCTCTTATAATTAGGAAAGGAGCAAAGCAAGTACACAAATAGGAAACATTCTAAAAAATTTATTTATCAGCATTATTTGTCAAGAGTGAATAATATTGGTTTACTATTATATTAATTCGTTTAAAGGGATCAAGTCTGCGCAGTATTTTGCTCTTTTTGTAGCGAAGGCGGTCCTCGATATCTGGCCCAGTATGAATGATATTTTATCATAGTCGTTACACAAACGTCGTCTGTATCTGTGAAGATGTCAAGAATCATACCCGGATATTTGCGTGACTGGTGCTTCACCAAAATAAAATCTCCTACTTCGTATTGGGGTCTATCACGCCTCTCAGCTTCATTTATATTGCTGTTTTCTTTAGAAGACAAACACCACTTCTAATGTTGAATTATAATTTTTGTGTATTTCAGGATCTGTAACACCTGTGTTCTGCAAGGAACCATCATTGTTTTGGGGTTGTTCGGTCGAATGGAAATTTTCATTATTAGTGATGCAACAGATAATTGACCGACGCTATCCTCACTTTCAGCATAGGTAATTCCTTCGGATTCAGACTCCGTTGAGGAGAACGCTAATTTCTTTCCGACAGACCACCTATTCTTTGCCTTGCAAACCTTCAACCTTTTGGTCGTTTTATCAGATGGCTTCTTTGTGCTGTTACGTACTTCAGCTGCTAACGAATTTCTTACTGGAGTGTCTGTGAGAAGTTCAGCTTTCCTCCGTGCTTTTGGTAATGGACAAACTTCCTGAGATTGAACGATTTGGTTGGATGTTGAGGCTAGTGCAATGCAGTGTGGTGAGCGATCATGAGCTGAGTCCGTCAAATTGGCAGGTATTAAAATGTGCACTATCTCTTCCTGAGGCGGTGGGCGATCAGTTATGGATGAAGATAAATAATTCTGCAGCATCAAATATATCGGGGTTGAAGAGGCATATTCCACAAACTCGAAATCCAGCATTTATGTTGGATGGAGTCATAGCAAGTGACAACTGAGAGAATATTATATAAGAACATAGTCTGTCCTAGATTGCTGGTCATCCAAGCATCGCATGCTTAGGTAACCTATTTTTGAGGGGCCCAAAGACACTTCCGTCTAGGGGTTGCAACTTGTGGCTACAGTGTGGGGGAAACGATAGTGCAATTATTCCATTCTCTTTAAGCAAATTGAGAGCCTCAATAGATAAGCGCGAAGTAGTATTTGTCGTTCCTTCGAACATCTCGTAAAATGAATGAAATGTCTAAAAAACTTTATAAACCTAGTTTCCATCACCCATCCTGATCTGTTCGCATCACCATATGAGCCAGGTGGTGCTTATTGGACAAAGTGGTCCTTATATTTAACTCACGGGAAAATGAAAAAAAGGAGGAATTGCAGCTCCTCCTGCTGAAACGCATGCTGCGAGAGTCACCAATGTTCCCCTTTCAGCAGAGGTTACACGTCCAATTTTTTTAAATCCTTTCCGTGTAACCACTTTGTCTGGTTTTTGAACTGTTTTGATCCCTGCCTCGTCTACGTTGTAACATCTTGAGGCTCTAATTTATATTTGTCAAGTATTGATTTCAGCAATGCACAAAATCTCGCAACATTGGTTTTGTTGAAACTTGTAGCTCTTGATAAGCTGGTAGCTTCAGGAGTGCGTAGAGATAAACTTAGGTATCGCTTCATAAAATGATAGAACCAGTCCAGTTTCGCCATCTCATTTTCATTCCATGAAGCAGGTATCTTCGTAGAATTCGCTTTTGCGCACTGATACGCGAATTTCCTAACTTCTTTAGACGACAACCCAAACTACACATTTGCAGTCGTTTTCAAATGTTCGGACAACAGCAATTCTTGCTTGATTGTAAAAACCGGTGCGAAGAAATAAGATCAATGACATGCAGGTAATACTAAACGTAGAAGATCTCAATAAATATTGCAGTTAAAAAGCATGAAAATATATAAAGATAAATGGATACCTGATTACCATTCTCGGCAAAACGTATCCACAAAGTGAAGTTGGTGCCAAAGCATTTGCTGCAGCATTGGAAGCTGCAGCCGCATTGGCAGTCCTTGCAGCATCACGTTCCCTTTCTTTTTGGCAATGTCTAGCTAAGCTGCAAAGAGGGATCCCAACTTCATCTGAGGCACGAGCCAGATTTTTTCCCTCAATGATATGAGCTTCTACAGCCTTCTGCCCAGTTTCAACTGAGTAATAAGCCGGTTGGGCTTTCAATATTAATATTCAATATTAAGTGGGGGAAAATTTAAAAAAAAGGGGTGCAGGTTTATAAATTTCTTAAAAAAGTTTATGGTGTTTTTTATATCTTGAAATAAATAGTAGGAGAGTTATACTATTCAGAACAAACAAACATATGAATGATAAATTTATTGCCTATTGATTTCTAAAATAAAAAGATTCTCATCGGTGGTTTGGGGCTAGTTGGCATAATTCAATTAGCCTGTGCCAACTAACCCCAGACTTACTCATGCCCACGACCCCCAATGGTGTTTTCGAAACAAAATGGCCGCTTCACTCTTTCATAACGTCAAAAAAAAAAGATTATCACATGTAGATATAGAAACAATGAGCCACTGAATCACAAATCGTTGCTGTCATTATCACATAATGTTACACCGTTTCAGCAAAACTAATTAACTGTGCATGAAAAATTTACTCACCAGGCAGAAAAACAGAAAATTGAAGATCCTTACTGATGGGTGGCTTCCATCGAACTGAAAACACGGGTGAAAATGACACACAATGAAGCTATCACAACAGACAGACGACAGCTCTCTGATACTTCTGTGTGAAAATATAGGAGCTGAATGCCAACTAACCCCTTATGCCAACTAGCTCCAGTCTCCCCTTTCACTGGTTTCACCTTATCTGATTAATTCAAACAGGTATTTGGCATACTTGATAGTCGGCAATTGGCCCGTGGTTAACAATTATAGTTATTGCCAATTAAAGCCACTATAAAAAAAAAATTTCCATAGCAATCAGGTAAAATTTAATAATTCATTAGGTTCCTTTTATTCGGTGAACACTCTTTAACGTTTATGTTCAAATATTTCACTAGACCTTTCCCAGGTTGTTAGCAGCGAGGAATTTCAAAACTATTTCTAATTCATGTTGCTGAGGCACTAGAGCCCCTTTCGGGCCTTGGTTTAAAGATAGTTAGAGTATCTCATTATCATGATCGAATGTGTCACCACTCCACAAGGTGATATGGTCAATATCACGCTTTGGCTGTGTATCTGTCCACTCAGATGCGACACGTTCTCATTTTTAAACCAGCACGTATCATAACTGAATGGGCTTATAGTCCGTCCGAAGAATCACTCTAATAAAATCTCGTTGCTGCCAACGAGAGTCAAACCAGGGAACTTTGGCTTATGGGACCAGTGCTCTAATCAACACACTACACGTTATTTGTAATTAGTAGTTTATAAATGAATTAATCCAATCGATGTGATTAAAAAAATACGCGTAATAAAAATTTCGACTGCTCCAGTAACACTACCCTTTGGTGTATCAAAAACTTTTGCAAAGTTTAATTGTTATATAGCGAAGAAAGGTCGCATTGAATTGAATTTAATCAAATGGACCCTTATCACTCACTTCTTTATATGTTCGAAGGCGGGAATTTATTTATTATCTTGAATACAACTCATAACCTTATGCTTAATCGTTTAAATTCATCTGAATTATAATCCAAAGCTTTCAGATTGCTCAGGTATGTTAATATACGTAACACTTTCAAAAGTCTTATAGATCAAGTTCAAATAACTAGTTATTATACTATTGGGATACTTTTGGGAAAAAAGTAGCATATGTGAACCTGTTCGGAGCTACCTGAAATCAAAAAGAAATAAATTAAACTATAAACTAGCAAATCTAATGTTTATTTACAAACCATCACCATCATCTGAATGTCAAGTGATTGTCATTATTTCCAGTCGTTCCAGTCGATTTAACGAAATCACATCAGCTGATATTTTGCATTATTAATAGTGTTTTCCATTTTTTTTAAATTGTAAACAACTTAATAGTAGACCAAACTAAACGGAAAAAGTACCGAAATTTTCATGTTGTATAAAAACCGTACAATTTGCTTTGTCATCTCTTAGTTCGTTGTTTGAAACTCGCTACGTTTGATCATTGTGTCGCTTTATACGCTTTTTTCGCAAGTTTTCGCCTAAGTTTATTCAATTAATTTTACTTCAATAAAGTATGAAATCAAAATCATAGTGTTTTCTTTTATTGTGGTAAAATATAAAGTGAACGCATTAAACATTTGGTCCGTCGAGCCGGATTCGTGTAATAAATCAGTGAAGTGCAGTGCTAAACACAAATCTTAATTCGTGGTGCGGTTCGGTTGTAACTTGTGTAATAATATAAATTGCATGCAGTTTGCCGGGGTAAGTCCCTTTCCTCTGTAAATATATCCTTTGTTATATGCATCCTTAGATTCTTTGTTGTTGTTATTTTATTTGCCTTTTATATTGCCTTTCTTCATCAATACACATTTTGATGGTTTCTCATAACTAACGGGGAAATCAGAACAATTGAATTACAAACGGCTGGTCAGATACGTGTATATTCGGATGTGCGTGAATGAATCAACGATAAGATTGAAATCGTTATTCATTGAATCCAACAACTAATTCGCCAAATTAAATTAGTTTTTGTTGGGATATTTTGAATATAAAAGCCAAACTCAATGTGTTGTGTGAATTTTTCATTTTGAATTGCCACCTCCATATAAACTTGAGGAATTACAGCTGCACTTGGTAGTTTCTGATTATAATCAAGAAAATGGAGACTATTATTGTGCAACAAAAGTTGTTCTTACAGCAATTGAATAGACTCCGGTCTAATTTTAAAAAGACTTCAATAAGTCGTAGAACGTTGTCGTATTGCGGAATGGTTAGAGAACGTTTGCATAATTTACATGCTGACTTCGAAGAAAACTATAGGAGAATTTTGGCATTATTAACAGGTGATGAGGCGGAGTTAAATAAAGAATATTTCGCGAGTGAATTGTTCATGCAGTTTGATGAGCTTCAGTTAGAGCTCATGGCTGAGATAGATGATAATTTGAAAGAAGCATCGGATAAGCAGCGGGCAGCAGAGCAGTCAGAGGAGAATTCAACAAGCAACGATAAACGGATTTCAGAAAATTCAGATGCAGTGAAAACGACAAAGGAAGAAGAACAGAAACCAGTGGAGATCGGATTGCAAGGATCCCAATCAAATTTGGAGGATATCAAGTTACCTCGCATATCAATACCAAAGTTTCATGGGAATTACGAGCAATGGATTTCATTCCGGGACTTATTCACCTCGCTTATCCATAAACGAACGAATCTTTCGAAAGTGCAAAAGTTGCACTACTTAAAGTGTAGTTTGTCAGGGGAAGCTGAAGGACTGTTACGCCAATACGCAGTAACTGAAGCAAATTACGACATCGCTTGGCAAATCTTAAATAATAGATACGACAATCTGAATATCTTATTGAATACTCAATTTAAGCGGTTGTTTTCGCTATCCAACGCCACTGAGTCATCTTCTTCTATAAAGACTCTTCTTGACACTACAATGGAGTGTGTACAAGCTATCGAAAATATGGGAGTTGAAAATCTGTGGCATGCAATGTTGGTTTTTATCGTTACACAGAGGTTGCCTCTTGCTTCAAGGCAACTTTGGGAGCAAGAGCACGCTCAAAGAACTACTCTTCCTTCACTAAATGACTTGTCTGAATTCATGCAGCGTAGATTCAGAGCGTTAGAGGCTGCAGAAATTGAACGTATTAAAGTATCTAGAAACCCAAATACATATCAAGCCCACAATGTGCAAATGCATACTAGTCAAGTAGTTCAACCTTGTGTTGTTTGCAAAGCTGAGCATCATATTCGCCAATGTGCAACTTTCAGCCAAATGAGCCATGAATCCAAGTTTGATATAGTGAAACGTAATAAACTATGCATCAATTGTTTGACGAAAGGACACCTGTTAGCACGATGTCCCAGTGGCAATAGATGTGGAAAATGCCAAAAAGCGCATCACACGCTGTTGCACAGGAATCAACCAATCCAGACTAACCCCCTTAATGTTAATGCAACAGAATTCGAGCCTCTACATGTACCGACAGCCAGTTCCAATCAGAACGAATTGCATATGCAAACATTGAGTCCGGTTACATCGAAAAGAGTACTTCTGGCTACAGCTCTAATTAATGTACAAACCTTAAGTGGCTGCATGGTTTTCAGAGCATTATTGGATCAAGGATCGCAAGCGTCATTTATAAGCGAGAATGCAATTAAACAACTTAACTTGGAAAGAAGGCGCACAAACACAAGTGTGAGTGGTATTGGGAAGACACATCACACTCCAACTAAGGGACTTGTAAATTTGAAAGTAAAATTGCGCAATGAACAATCTCTAAATGTCAACGCATATATTTTGAACCAATTAACTAATTCGTTACCGACATGGAATGTAGCTTCAGACTTGAAAACTCAACTTAAAAATTTCGATTTAGCTGATCCAAATTTTGATAAACCTGGAAGAATTGATTTGCTATTCGGTGCTGATGTTTATGCACAAATAATAACAGGCGACATTTACAGATTGCCGATGGGCCCAATTGTTCAGAGAACGAGTTTAGGATGGATAGTTTCCGGAGGAGTTAATGTGCAACCAGAGGTGAATCTCCATAGTTTTCAAATAGAACTGATCGAATATAATGATTTAAATGCGCAATTAAGGAAATTTTGGGAGTTGGAAGAAGTTGCAGTAACCCGGCAGCCGACAGTCAAAGAACAAATTTGTGAGGAATTCTACTTGCAGAATACTTATCGTAACATAGATGGAAGATATTGTCGCGTGTTATTGGTTCGCGGCCTATAATTTTAACGTTCCGGGAAAGTGAAAACGCAATGTCTTTTAATTTAAGTTAAAAGAGTTTATTCAATTAAATAAAATGCACAATAATCAGTTAACACTTTCACTAATTTTAATTGTCACTATTAAAATTATCTAACACTTGTCCATAAATTTATTATCGCAATTGTCTTCTAAATTACTTCACTATTACGAAACACACTTTTCTACTACTCGAAGAATATCGCTTCCCACACACAATCGCAGTTCTTCTTGCGGTCGAATGAATGATGATCCCCCCATTCATTCAGCTCGCCTTTATATAGGGTCTCTACCTATTCACCCATTTCTCGTTTATTGGCGAATGTTCTACCGAGAGGTACCTGGTAGATTCGAGCAAATTCATGAATGGAGTGACGTCACTTGCAGATGTTGATCATGCTTGTTGGGTTCTCGTGGTTTCGAGTGAATTCGTGTTCTTCATTATTGTGAAAACAATTGCGACAGTAGCTCGCAGAATTATTTGTACATGTAATTATTTGTACATGTAACAATACTTATATAGCAGATTAAAATTTTTCAGTATAACTAAAACAGCTTTCTGTATGAGATTCAAATTTAATGGATAAGCTATTAGAACGAGATTTACGAAGGTACGAAAAGAATAGAGATTGAAACTATGCGTCAGGCAAAGAAACTAGATTTTGCACAAAATGAACAATCTGTAGTGAAAGTAGATAGATTCAATGTCCGTGAAGGACTGCAGCGGAAGAGGATGTTGAGATCCGCCAAGATTGGCCTTGTCAGGGGACCCGTGGTCGCGCTGGCAGGCTAGCGTTGTAGTGTCGTGGGGTGGGTTCTTTTCCCCAGCACAAGAACCCACTATAAAAGAATTTCACATCCGCGAATATCTAGGATCAAAGATATATCGACCGAAGTCGGAAAGGAGGTAACCTACTAAGGGCAAACTGATCCTGGAGAAAACAGACGGACTAAAGATAACTTTGTCATTACCAACGAGGCTTATGGCCCACAGATAAAGGTGGGGCATAAAGATAGTAGCGGTGCCTCCTCGCACCCTCCTAACCGGATCAAGATCCAAACCTAGACGTGGCCATGTATTTCCCATTTGAGTGAAAAACTCATACAAAAATATTTTCCATGGATTTTTCCCATAAATGAGGAATACAAACGGAAACGATTTACGCCCCAGCGTTATGCAATAAAATCCCATAATCCTATGTCATAAAAGGGCATGCGAGTGGAAGGCCACTCTATCCGGCAAGAGCCCCTGTTAACAAAAGAAAGAAAAAAGTGCGCCCAATGGCTAGCCCATTCTAGAGGAGGTGCCTGCCATCGATGCGGGTCCTATACCCGGTCCGGTAGAACGGAATGGAAAGATGGTTTTCAACTTTAACAATCCAATTAATCAAATTTTTTAACACAAAAATTTTAGATTTGGCTATAATAACAACAAAAATAGGAGAAAAATAAGAGAGTAGATTAGCCAGTTATAGTAGTGGGAATGAAAAAGTATCTGTATCAGGTAAATGTTTTGTTTTTTTATTTTCTATATCGCTTGTATCTATTTGAAGATATTTTGCATTATTTCACCTCTTGCTCTCTCCTGATTTATTAATTAAAAAAATAATGATTCCAATTAGTTTTCATTTTTCATATATAACTTTGGGCAACTTATTTCATTGTTTTAGATTTAATAATAGTTATTACAAAAAAGCTGAGTGTGCGAACATAATTTCCTTTATTCATACGCATATTTTTTTTACTTCTTCGTTTTTTTACTAAAAAAATCTTTTCCCCATTAAATTAACAAGTTGGGTAAACAAACCTACGCTCATGTCAGAAGGATTTTGTATTCAATTTACAAAATACACTCACCAGATCGAATAAAATCAAGAAACATATCAAAGACAATTTTATTGGAGAAAATGTGAAATTCGAAGATCATACAATTATTAACAAAGTTGAACGAATTTCGACTTCTGAGGTTTTTGTTATTGTTATACTCATAAATATCTCCCTTGATAATTATTTCAAATGTCCATTCGCGAGGGAGGAAACACATTTTTCATGTATTTCCCCCCTGTGCCCCCACTGAAGCAAAAACTGACAGTTTAAGAACTGTTTTGAAAAGCTCCCATGAAAAATTTCATTTCATAGTCATATTGGCTACGTTTGATGAATTTTTTTTTCAGGGGCCACTCTCCTGTACTGTTATCATCGATTAATGGCCAATTTTTTCGAATCCTAGAATGGTTAAAAAGCCCTTTTGCTAGGAGCTCTCTCCCACCTCTTTGACTTGTTTCACTTATGGTTATTAATTGTGGTTACTCATCTTCAGTCACTTATTAAATTGAATCAAGTGTTCAAAGCATGCACCTTAAACGTTGAAATTGGGAAAAAATAACTCAAAATTATTCAACCTTCGCATTTAAAACAGCCACTATTTTGTTTTACGATTACTGATACCACTAGCTGAACCGATTCTCAAAGATATACATGACACCTATCATTCCTGAAGTTTTCATGCAAATCCTAGCAAGACTGTAGGGTCTGAGTCGGTAAAAAGCGCATGTTGTTCCATAGCCATATGTTGCCATAGTAATAAATGCAGCGCATACTCGCATTGTTCCATAGTAATACAGGAAAATTCAAACCGCTATGACTTCGCTAAATATGAGACAATCTTATGAAACTTTCAGGATAGATCAATCTTATAAATAGACATCTACGTACTGAATTTCATTGAATTTAAGGGTACCGTTAAGATTCTATTCAAGAAAACATAAAATCGATAAATCATACTATTACTAACAAAGTTGAGTGAATTGCAACTTCTCACGTATTTGTTGTTGTTGTACTCATCAAGGCCTACTTTTATGATTTTTTTTCAGATTTTTCGGATCACAGGTGTCCAATCACGAGGGGGGGGGGGACACAAATTTTTCGTGTATTTCCCCTCCCTGTGCACCGCTCGAAGCATACTTTGCCAAATTAAGACCTCTTTTGAAAAGTTCTCATCGAGACCTTACATTTGATACCCATATCGGCTACCTTAAATTAATTTTTTTTCGGGAGGTCACTCCCCTATATGGGGAGACCCCCCTTAAATACCGTAAACAATTTTTTGGTAGTTGAACTTTGAAGAAAGCACCACTTTACACCTACATAAAAAATTTGACGTTTCTAGCTCAAGTAGTTCCCGAGAAAAACTGCTGTGACACAAGGACGGACGGACGGACGAACGTACAGACAGACAGACGGACAGACAGGACGCGATTTTAAAAATTATAAATTTATTTAACTAAACCCTTAAAAAGAGGTATCGTTGAATCAGAATAAACGTGATTTCTATATTGTTATGCAATGCAAACAAATCGTCGTACAATTTCTTGTCTGTTGTTGCTTCTCAGTTTTTTTTACGTTCAAATTTTTATGGTTGATTTCAAGTCCACTCGTTTTTACAAAAAAAAAAAAAGAATAGGAAAAATTATAAAAATTCTAACAGCATTAGGAAACGATTTCATTTTGCATTCCGACTTTTAAGTAGTTTAATTTCTTTGTTCGCAATTATCGTTCGTGTGTTCTGTTGTAGGGAAATCGAAGTCTAATTATAGCTTTGAACTTCAGTAAATGCTTCACTCTAATACATGTACTTGGTAAGGTTATTCAAGTATGATTGACTACTCCCTTCTCACTAATTGCGTTGCTGTGCCATGCTTGATTTAAAGAAAACCCTATTTCTTAGCCAAGACCACAATATGAACCATTCATCGCAGTGTAAGATCCCGAAGCGAGTTTGGCCTAAGGATGTGAAAAATCCACGAGATGTTGATATTGATTTATTTCCTTAGCCAAGCGTGCCAATCAAATCACGTGGATACTCGTATTAATAAACACATTTCGGCTTCCGAATTCACAATTTCGGATATGAACTGTTTCGCTAAGGACTTCACCCAATGATATCCTACAGCGAAATCGAATTAAAAGCGATCACTCACCATTCTCTTTGAAAGCGCAACTGTAACTACGATGCATTCCATCATGTCTCCATTTACGTCAAGACTCACCAAATTCGGAGAGCTATTTGTAAAGAAATTTTATAAAGTTCTGTCAAAGTTTCTGAGGAATTCGCCCCGCAACGCTACATACTCGGACACTTCAATTTCGGTAGTCCTGTCTTGATTACAGCAACCACAGTACAGCACTCCGTTCATTAAAGGGAAAAATTAGAATTCAAGTTTACTAAGAAACTAGCTTCGAATTGTTTTGTTTATTTTCTACCCGTGTTCATAGAACAAATTTAACAATTCGAATAAATACTGACGGCACGACAGTCAACATTTGCACACACTTGTAAGGAAAGCGCTCGGGAAACGTTTGTCATTTCCGTGCCTTAAAACTGTACGATTCACTCCACCTTAACTGCCTTTATGGATCCTCAACTTTTGATTCGTTCGTAAGAACTTCCCAAGAAATAATCAGTAAGACGTGATGTTAATCCACTTCACACGGCACCGAATCAAATGCCTGGAAAACTTGTCGAATTGCAAAAGCATCCCATCGAACAAAATTTCGCCAATTCGTCCGTGGATCTTCACGATCTACCGCCTGAAGCAGATTTAATTTTCCTTGGGAGCACTATACGGCACGGGGATGGTAATGTATTGGAGTTAAAAGGGTGAATGGTTGGAAATTGTTTTAATTTCAATTTTCAAATTTACTACCCAGTTTTAAATGATTTTGACGTCACTTTTATCAACATTTTTCCTATTGACCGTTTTATATTTCGTCATTCGTGTCAAAAAATACGTTCGGTATGATATTTTTTGACACGAATGACGAAATATAAAACGGTCAATAGGAAAAATGTAGACTGGTGTTTTATCTTTCAAACGCATGTCAGTTAAACTCAATCTGATTAGTATTGCCCGATTTATGACAACTAACACCATATAGTGACAAAAAAGACTATCCAATATATATATATATATATATATATATATATATATATATATATATATATATATATATATATATATATATATACACACACACATATATATATATATATATATATATATATATATATATATATATATATATATATATATATATATACATATATATATATACATATATATATATATATATATATATATATATATATATATATATATAGTATATATATATATATATATATATATCTAAGATGACACTTAATGCAAAAGAAATACAAGAAGATATTTTAGTACACATTGATGTATAAAACTTTACCCAATTCTAAATAAAAACGTTTTTTTTTTCAAACAAATAATACTTACTTCATTTGCAGTGTTCAGTGTTTGTTTGCATATGAACAAATGCCCCAAAAACGAGTGTATAAACTCAAACGCAAACCAAATCGGTTTATACACTTCTTCGCTTCCAGCTCGTCCTCTATATGTCACCATCAGTGACGTCTTCTTTCTTTTAACTCTTCAACTTGAAAATTAATTTTCTCCGAAATTCGAGTCCACGCATCGTGCAGCTCCTTGTGAAATGGATGCGTTGGATCCCATAATATAAGTACAGTTTGGTAGGCTTCTAAAATGTTAAGTTCTATGTCGTTACTCCATATTTTCAAAATACGTTTTCACGATTCGACAGCTTGAACGAAACTAAACCACGTGAGAGTGTAAAGGATGCCCTCACTCTGCCTCGCAAAGCTAAGCGAGGCCTTTTGACTCGCGCACAAAATACCGACACGGAACGGAGAGCTGACGAGGCGAGGCGGGACAAAGCAAGACAATCCGAGAGTAGCATGTTCACTCTTGCACTCGTCGTGCCTCACTGGGTCTTGACGAGAGTGTACAGGCGCTTTTATAATTTATACTTGCAGAATCAAAAAAAAAAATTCTCGCGAAACGATTTCAGGTGTTTAGTGTCGAAGACTTTAATTCTTGATCAAATAGAAATATTAACTTCACACATTTTAAAATTTAGAAATCTTTTCACATCTGAGGTAAGCTCCTATCAAATAGCATTTTCATTTTTCCTATACAAATTCAAGTGTTCTTCGTACTATATATAACAAGATTTAAATGTATTTATAATACCCTGGTCAAGTGATTATAGTATTGATGTTGTATTGGGTAGTAAAGAAGTACTTTTACGTTTGGATGAATTATGTCTACTGGATGTTCTGAAGCATTATCTATCAGGAGTAAGGCCTTGAAACTGATATTTTTCGTATTCAAATAATTTCCGATTTCTGGGACAAATCAGTCATGAAATATGGCATCTGTGATGCGTACATTTTTGTTTGCTCTCCAGTTAACGGGTAGTCTAGTCCTGTCAATACCTTTCATTGACCTTATGAAATGGTTGATTAACATTGGTTTTTTATATTTTCGCCACATGCATTATTACAAACTAACAAGGCTACCATCTCCTTATATGACCTAAACTCACCAGCAGATCTTTTGTTTTTCGATAAACATGTTTGCTTAGGCATTTTCTTGCAATATAAGCCAGTTTCGTCGGTATTATAAAGTTGCTCAGCTTTATATCCATTTTCATCAATTGTCTTTTCTAAGTTCTTCTATAAATTTTAGTGCACTTTCATAATTAGCTGAAGCGCACTCCCCTCAAATTTGAATATTATCAAGAAAACCCTTTTTCGAAACCTTTCAACCGAGCCATAACTAGTGACATATTTTGATTTTTGGCTCATCGGAAGAAACATTTTCCAGTTTATTTAAATGAGTAAAAAAATTTGCGCTTTTGTTTTTACTAAGCAACTATTTATAAGAATATTATTTCGATTGCAATCTTCTATCCAAATCATCAAACATTTTTCTGTTTTTGGTATT